>CAUYPK010108207.1:0-107458 GCA_963574355.1 Loris lydekkerianus | reverse complement strand
TCCAATGTACTCAGCCCTACTATGAAGCTAAATTATAGCTTTCACATGAAGGCTATAACCCAACTATAGCACAAGACTATGGGGAAAGGGCCAAGGAAGGGGAAGGGAGGGGGGAGGTTTGGGTGGAGGGAGGGTGATGGGTGGGGCCACGTCTATGGTGCATCTTAAAATGGGTACAGGCGATTGCACTAATGTACACAGCTATGATTTAACAATTAAAAAAAAAAAACAAAAAAAAAACACTGCAATTGTAAGGAAGAAATTAATATAAGTAAAAGAAATGATAATGAAAAACAGATTTTCTGAATAAAATAAAGTCAAACTAAAAAAAAAAAAAATAAAAATAGCTGTGCATTGTGGCAGGCGCCTATAGTCCCAGCTACTCAGGAGGCTGAGGCAAGAGAATTACTTGAGCCCAAGAGTTTGAGGTTGCTGTGAGCTATGATGCCACAGCATTTTACCAAGAGCAACAAAGTGAGACTGTCTTAAAAAAAAAAAAAAAAAAGAACAAAAACAAACAAACAAATAAAACACTATGCTTCTTGTTTGGGACTATACTTTAGATTAGATAACATATATATATGTATCTCTTTGCTCCTCCGTGGTTTCATTTCTTAAATAAAACTTAACAAACAAACCCAAACAGCCCTCCATCATGTAAGGGTCTTTATTACATGTAAACCAACAATGCTGATGCTTTTTTCTTCCTCTGGCTATGATGTCTTTTGAACATCAAACTATTTTTCTCTTACATCAAAGTAAAATTTATCAGAAAGTTCAGAATAAATCCATATTACACAGGAATTTAGAGTAGCATATTAAATCAGGGGTATAAACATGAACTTTTACATAATTGCTATTGGAGTCACTAAATGGAAATAATATTAATGCAAAAATAGAAATGTTTTGCTTATTTGGTAAGTGTCCAACCACAAGTACCTTAAGGGAACAGTTTAAATTCATATGTAAAAAAAAAAAACAACACAGAATTTTCCTAATGAACAAAGATCTCCATTTATTTATTTATTTAGAGACACAGTCTCAAGCCGTTACCCTCGGTAGAGTGCCACAGCATCACAGCTCACAGCAACCTCCATCTCTTGGGCGTAAGCAGTTCTCTTGCCTCACCCTCCTTAGTAGCTCGGACGACAGGTGTCTGCCACAACGCCCGACTATTTGTTTGGTTGCAGTTGCCACTGCTGTTTTAGCTGGCTGGGGCTGTGTTCAAACATGCCACCCTTGGTATTTGGAGCCAGTGCACTACCCACTGAACTACAGGCACTGCCTTATTTTTTTTTTTTTTTTGAGACAGAGTTTTATTATGTCACCCTCGATAGAATGCTGTGGCATCATAGCTCACAGCAACCTCCAACTCTTGGGCTTAAGTGATTCTCTTGCCTTGGTTTCCCAAGTAGCTGGGACTACAGGTGCCTGCCATAATGCGTGGCTATTTTCTTGTTGCAGTTGTCATTGTTGTTTAGCTGGCCTGGGTTGGGCTCGAACCTACCAGCCTCACTGCATGTGGCTGGCGCTGTAACCACTGTGCTACGGGTGCTGAGCCAAAGATCTCCATTTAGAAAAATGGATCCTTCCTTCATGTTATATACCAGAAGAAACTCCCAAGAGATAAATACCAGGAAAACAGCACAGGTAAGTTTCTTTATAACCTTGGAGTAAGGAAGAGCTTTTCTAATTATGACTTAAAACCTAGAAGCTGTAAAAGAGAAAACTGATCAATTTGATTATGTAAAAATAAACTGCATGAGGAACGCCCTCCTAAAACAGTCTAATGACAAACTGAGGGACAATATTTGCATCTCTTATCATAGATGAAAGGCCAACTCTCCCTAGTATTTAAAGAAATTGAGAGTATCAATGACTCAATAAAAAAATGGGTAAAAGACACATGAAACATTTCATTAGAAAAGAAAAACAAATGGTTTTTAATATAAGAAAGGATATTTGACCTTACTCCTAAGAAAATGTATATAAAATTAGCAGAAATCCAGGCGACACCTGTGGCTCAGTGAGTAGGGTGCTGGCCCCATATGCCAAGGGTGGCAGGTTCAAACCCGGCCCTGGCCAAACTGCAACAAAAAATAGCTGGGCATTGTGGTGGGTGCCTGTAGTCCCAGCTACCCGGGAGGCTGACACAGGAGAATTGCCTAAGCCCAGGAGTTGGAGGTTGCTGTGAGCTGTGTGACGCCACGGCACTCTACCAAGGGTGATAAAGTAAGACTCTGTCTCTACAAAAAAAGAAAAAGAAAAAGAAAAGTTTGCAGATTGACAGTTTCCACTAGGTTTCCAAGGAAAGCAAAAAGACTCCACCAGAGATGGTATATAAAATCGCACTGCGGCCTTCTGGAAGGGCATCAGATCGCACCCTCAAGGGCTGTGCATTTGTGTTTTCATTTTCAATTTGCACCTGTCAGGGTGTGCAGGTCAGGGTAAATTATTATCTCCTTGTGATGTCAGATCTTTGTAGAAATTTTTGTTTCTTTTTGGTATTGAATCACCCGGGGTTGTATGTGGCCGTTCCTATTAATAAAATGTGTTCTGCTGAGTTTGGGGATATATTTCTTTTCATTACCTTCTAAAGAAACATTGAATTGCTTTTCTGGAGCCCAGGCTTTCAATCCCTTTTGCCTTCCTCTCGCATGTACGCTATTGTCATCGAGGTTACAGAGCTTGGGAGGAAAGAAAACATTTTAAGAATAGAAGTGGAAGTCATGTCATGAATAAAATTGATGTGGTGAGTTTTTTTCACCCACAGAAAGCAGCTTTCCTGACACCTCCCACGTTTGAGAAGCCCTCCTCTGAGCTCCCTTCGCAGCGTGCTGCACTCTCCAGCGGAGCGTCTAGTATACTGCACTAACTCCTCCCCGCCACCCTCTCTCCCACTAGACACCAACGTCCTTCGAGATGGGAACTGGGTCATTTATCTGTGTTTCTATTGCAGAGGACAGCACTCAATAAATGTTTGGGGAATGAATCAGAGATATAATTGTGTGCTTTTATAGAGGTACAGGAATTGGATAGAATGAAACAAATGAAAAAAAAAAAAAAATGAAACTACGCTAAAATGGAAAGGAGATGCTGGAATAGAGACTACTCCCAAAGAGGTAAAATATTGGAAATGGGTTCGGAAAATTTGAGACAGTTGGGGCCTTTTTGCTTCCTAGAAACATGAAAAGTCCAGATAAGAAAAATTAACACAACAGGAACTTTTTTCTGTAAAACCTGACTCAGACCAGAACTCGTGAATCTTAGTACCCTCCCTCTGGTGAGGGGCCCGAAGACCTCCAGTCAAGGGAGGAGATTGTCATAAGGAGCGAATCTGACAATAATTGAGGAGGCTGAAGGGTGGGGGTTTTATTAGAAAGCAATGCGTGTACTCATGTTTATCTATGGGGAAATTTTGAATTTTACTGAAATCAGATAAAGCAAACAATCTAATGAATTTTCTGGCACCACATATAAATATCACGGTGACATTTAAAAATAGATGTGTTAGAACTTCCCCAATTGGAAGCAGAAAGGTTCGCAAGAGCCCGTTTCGATACCTCCTAAGAACACAGGATTTGAAGAATCTTGAGGAACAGTTGTACAAAGCTTTAAAGGTGCACAGACTCTGGAGTCAGGTGACCTCCATTCAAATATTAGATCTATTACTTACTAGCTGCGTGCCTTTGTAGACGTTTCTCAATCTCTCTGAATCCAGTTAGTTCAGATGAAATATGTGGCACCCATCTTGGGGTTTTGTGAGGATTTAGCAAGATGATCCAAAGCAAGCTATTGGTTATTCTTGCAATAATGGACCTATTTATCCTTGTTGCGATTCATGTTCTTCAGAAGACCACTGGATACTATTTGGTAGTTCCCTAATGAGGCTACCAAAGCTGAGAAATTCCTGGCATGTCTGTGGCCTACTCCACACCCCAGGAAGAAAGCCTTGTCCTCCTAACCATGTTCTTTCATGTTCAAAAAGTGATGGCTCTGACAGAGCATGAATGTGATTAATTTGTTGATGAACTGATTTTATTAACAATTCACATACTTTTATGCAAAATATAAGATTTCAAAACCTTAGAGGAAGGTAAAGAGTTAAAAGGCAATAAACCAAACTGTCCAGTGATATGATCTCTGGGTGTAGAAATTACACGTGCTTTTTTACTTTCTTTTTTCTTTTTAGATATTCCACAAGTTTGTCAACATGAGATCCCAAGGGACAGGAGAATGAATTCATTTCAGACCATCTAGCTTATCTGGACAGGAGTCAGATTTTTTTTTTTTCCCCTTCATTTACTATGTTTTTTCCATTACCTACTGTTTTAAGACTGTTATCATTGTGGGAATGAATCCTCACACTTTCTGTGTCAGATGTCAAAACACCCCAACAATGAAATTGGCAATCTGAAAACCAAGACCGACTCAGAACACTCCTGGGAGCGTCCCCGAATGTGTTTGACTTTACCTGGAGAGACCATTCCATTTCTCTGTACAAACTTGGAGCAGATCCTGATATTCTTTGTGGTAACTAGACATGACCACCTTCATAGTTTGTCAGTATCTTGTAGGAAGCAGTGTATCTGAGAGATGCAGTTAGAGAGAGAGGAATTCAGATTGAATGTTGGGGGCTCAAAAGCATAATTGGGAACTTGTAAAGGGCTGGTAAAGCCCCCAGATCTTTTCCTAAAGCCATCTATCAGGTAGGAAGACTTCTTGGCAGCATCCCTCAGGTGCCATGATCTGGACAGCAAAGGCTACTCCCATGGTTCTGTGACCCAGATAGTTTGATCCATGGAACTGACAAGTCTTCCTGTTAGATGACCTTGATGGTCTTTCAATGACACTGAGATCTCATCTCTTAGAAGACTTGTGCTTCAGCCTGGGCTGACACAGCAAGAGCCCCCCACCCGTGTCTTAAAAAAATAAAAGGAAGATGACTCACATTTGTATGTGTCAGATATGTTTATATTATTGTACTGATATGAACTAATAACACACCTTTTCACTTTATAAGAAAATAAGACCCCTTTCACTGATAACTCAACACCATTCATTCCATTAATTCCAGGCACATGCCTCAGGCCCCAGCCTGACACTAGAGATGATTTTGGAATTTAGGGGGAAACCCATTTCTCTACCTCAGCTCCATGATTATGCGTCATCAGGAGGTTGTGAGGTCCACACTTTTGCTCTTAAACAATAAAGACACTGAAATGTGTGAAAAAAGCTGAACACCAAAAATATCTTGGACTTGACTTTGACTCAGAAATCCCAGTAATTCCCTCCTGGATTGTGTAATCCTCTGATGAGTTGATCATTATTCCCCTGAGACAGCTAAATGGAAGGACATACTAGCATCACATTTGCTAACACCACCTGATGACTGAGAACAAGGCATATGAATAAAAGGTCATGTCTTTACTGGGGAAAGGTACAATGGAAAGGAGAATTGGTTTGTAAATAGACTAAGGTCTATACGATTTTTAATTCTTTTTTTTTTTTTTTTTTTGAGACAGTCTCACTCTGTCACACTGGGTAGAGTGCTCTAGTATCATAGCGCACAGAAACCTCAAACTCTTTGTTTCAAGCCATCTTCTTTTTTTTTTTTTTTTGAGACGGAGCCTCACACTTTCACCCTGGGTAGAGTGCTTTGGAGGTTGCTGTAGAGAGCTCACAGCAACTCCTGGGCTCCTGGGCTCCTGGGCTCAAGTGAGTCTCCTGCCTCCACCTCCCTAGTAGCTGGGACTACAGGCATCCACCACAACACCCAGCTATTTTTTGGTTGCAGCCGTCATTGTTGTTTGGCCATCCTGGGCTGGATTCAAACCCACAAGCTCAGGTGTATGTACCTGGTGCCTTAGCTGCTTGAGCCACAGGCACCAAGCCAATCAAGCCATCTTCTTTCCTCAGCCTCCCGAGTACCTGAGACTACAGCCACCTGCCACAATGCCTAGCTAGGTTTTTTTCTATTTTTAGGAGAGATGGCATCTAGCTCCAACTAGCTAGGTTTTTTTCTATTTTTAGGAGAGATGGGGTCTAGTCCAACTCCTAAGCTCAAGCAATCTACCTGCTCCATCCTCCAAGAATGCTAGGATTACAGGCATTGAGCCACAATACCCAGAGACTAAGGTCTAGATATTAATGACATAATAGAAAATGGCAAAGTGAACTCAAGGTCAGCAACAATGACAACACAAAGGTTCAGAATTCAAAGAGTGGCACACTAAGATGGGACGGGACATTGTCAAGACAAAGCTCACTGACATGGTGGACGCCTATTAAAGATGGGTGAGACACCAGGCAGGTCGGAGGGTGGCAGGAATCGGCAGCCCTGGACTCGAGTCACAGCTGGCTTCCTCGCTGGAGTCACACTGCGCTCAGCCCTGATGTGGTATTATGCTTTGCAGGGAGGAAAACCTGGAAGGCAGGAAGATAAGGGAGCCTGTGGACACTGAATCTAGTGACTCCTTAATAGATAAATCCTCTGGAACCCATGCCCCTCTGCACTGGAGGTAGCCCCCTCATAAATCACATGAGTGGGGGTACTCTAGAGCTGGGGGGATGTTCCTCCTAAGGCCTGTGGGTGCACAAAGGGACAGCGGCACTTCCACAAGCAGCTTCCGTTTGAGACGTACAAAGAACTGACCACCCCAGATAAAACTGTCAAACAGCTACTTGGTTTGTCTGGCCACGTTGTCATGGCCATGTTTTCTTCTTCCTCCCCCTTTCTTAAACTACCAGTGATGCAAAAATGGGAAAAAGTCATCAATCATTTCAGCATGCTATTTCATTCATTTGTTCTTTACCCTTCAGCATGGATGGTGGCTTAGCATACCCTCAGCCAGATATCTGCCTTTAAACTCTGTGACTCTCAAAGATTTTAAGCACCCAAGAAGTCGTTTCTGACAAGAAGCAGACGGACGAACACCAGAAGTGGCCCTGAGGAATTCCAAGACAACAGCAGCATAAGCCTCACTCTTAAGGTAGGCTGCTTTGTTTCTTGATGGGGATCATGGGGCAGAAGGAAACTCAGGGAGACAAGCCCATGGTAGGAGTCTTCACTTTCCTTCTGGTGGGGACATCCGGCATTTGGCTGGCTTTGGTTGACCTGGCCCCAAAGTTGGTTCAGGAAGAAGGTCTGTGCAGCTGACTTGGTATCCCCACGGGGGCCACTCAGCACCCCTCCAGAACAGCCTTCTCTCTTGGGTTCCTCTTACTCTCCATTTTCTTGACTTTTGAGTCCTTTCTTCATCAGCTTTCCAGAAATCTATTCTATGTCTTCCAGCATAACTGGTGTATTTTATTATTAGGTCATAATTTCTCACCACCATCTTTACCCTTTTCTGATATCTTCTCATGATCCCTATGACATTTGTAGCTTCTCCACTTCTGTAATTAAAACTCTTGGCTATCAGAGAGAAGCATTAAAACACGCACTCCATAAATCCATATTGGTAGAGGCGTTCCCATTTTTAGTTCTACTAACTGAAATCCATTGAGAAACATTTCGCCCTCATTACAATGGAGGCTACACATAATTATGTCAACAGTTTCTACCCTCAAGGAGCTGAAATACTAACTGACTAAGCCTTAGTATGAACCAACACAGACGTAAAAAGCTATTCATCACCAGCCATCTCTCTTTGTAGTTGAAACCTAAGCTAATTAATTGTTGACAAGTAACAGGTCTCGAGCGCAGCTCATGCCATAATTTTAGGCCAAGAGCCCAGTGCAAAATAATATAACATCGTAGGAAGAGAATTAGGAAAATCATCCAAAGCCAAGCCAGAAAATATATCAAAAACATACGTACTTTGAATAAGACTTATTCAGTACTTTATTCTGGTACTTGGTAACCAAATTCTAATAAACAACTTATGTTTCTATGCTTATTGCTCTACTGATCAGAAGTCTGGGGAAGTTGTTGGTTGGTTGGTTGGTTGGTTGGTTGGCTGGTTGGTTGGTTGGTTGGTAGGGGAAGGAAATTTAGGAGTAGAGGGGATAATCATTTTAAAAATAACTCTGGGAGCTATTCTTTAGGATAAATATTGTTACTAAGTGTTCCTGGTAAAGTATTAAAACCTAAAGTGCAATGACTTGAACACCTTTGGTGGCTGACAGTTCCTCCAGAAGTTCACTGTTGAGAAAATGCAGGGCTTCTAAGACTTGGTCCAAACACGGAGACCCCAGGTATAAAGTCTCTTTGAGGATTAACCTCAAATATTGGACATATTATTTTTTTAAAAAGCAATAACAAAAGCAAAGAAAAAGAGATTGAAAGAGAACTCTAAAATGCATCTTACTTATTCTGCTGCCTTGAGAAATTCTGCTCCTAAAATATTGCAGAGAGTTAGACTTCTGCATTGTGGAAGAGTCTTCTAAAGAAGCAAGGTTGTCCCTTCTCCACCAGTGACACATGCAAGTGATCATCGTCATTCACTGTGAATGTTTGGCTTTATAACTAACTTTAAGTCTTCCTTCTGTGATTTAAACCAAATTCGTAAAATTATCATGGAGGTAACGGTCTTAGTCCAAAGTTCTCTATGCTGCAACTTGTTTTGAGTTCAGCAGAGATAAGTTTCTTCTCCATAGTCTTTTCTTTTGATATAAATAGTCGCAATTCATTTCAGTTTTATTTAATAATCCAGTTCCCCAACCCGTGAACCATTTCTGCCTTTCTCCTTTTACGTTTATTTTTCCATCTTTGGCTTTCTTCTAAACTGAGAAGTCCAAAATGTAACCGTTTCAGTAGAGAATTATTACAACCTTAGTTTTGATGTGTACCAAAATTCTACAGGCAGATTCTTGAAGTCCCTTTGAAAGTTGGCAATAAATATTTGGGTTTTGGATCAATTACTAAAGCAGCAGGGTGTGATACGGGCCCACAAAGTCTAACATTCTCAGAAAGGAAGGTTTAACTATCTCCTGTAATTTCTGGTGTCCACAACTTTGGAGATTTTTAGGAGAAGGCTGGATTTAAGACAAAGTCTGTACCCCACAAGAAATTTGTAATCGGTTACGGAAGGACTGACAATTAGCTAATACAAGATAGAATAAGTGCTGTGGAAAGGAATTGGATAAGTGATTAATCAAAGATTCAGAGAAGGAATAAATTATTGTATATAGAAAGAGGTGGCAGAAGGGAGAAAGGGAAACACCGTGTCTCAGCCATCACTGGAAGTGGCTGAGTTCCCTGCAGCACGCACGGCAGGGCAGCCTGGGAGGGGCTGACCCTCAGAGCTGGACGTGCCTACAGGGTGGGGCAGCTACTGGTGAAGCAAAGGCAGCATGAGGAGCTGGAAAGAAGTCTGGTCCGGCAGGCAGAACATGATGCAGGGAGAGAACTGGAAAAAACAACCGACGGTCATCCAGACTGTCATCCTTGGGGGTACCGAACTGGGCAAATGACCACGTGAAGAGGGGGATCCACACAAAGGAAAGGTCGATAGTGACCCGCAGGCAAAGAAGAGCAGCAAAGAAAAGAGGAGAGAGGATAGTGGGGGCAAAGATCAGACAAGCCACTGGAATTGGGAGCAAGCAGCCAAGCTGGGAGGGTCACAGGTGCCGAAGAGTTTGGGCTGAAGATACTAATGCACGCTCCTTACAATGCACATTGGGTGTCAGGCACAGGCACATCGCCCGTGTTAGCCCGCATGACCTTCACAACAAGGGCATTGAGTAGGCACTATTATTTCCATTTTACCATTCAGAAAACCATGGTTCAGGGGGTTAAATGGCGTACCCAAAGCTACACTGCTGGTAAGCACAGCCCACCTTCCACCCCAGCCTGCTGGCTGCAGAGTCAAGCTCTTGGCCACTCCATTGTGTTAGCTGGCTGGGCTTTGCATCCTGCCTAGCTATTTGTGGAATATTTTCAAGAGAAATATTTTCCTGAGAGCTGATGCCTCCTATGAAACCCTGCTGTCTTCTCAGTGGGAAACAGTCAGGTAGGTTTTCCATGTATAAGCCGTACTGAAAAACACATCACAGGTCCAGAATGGCATTTGGTTTCCAATATTTCCACCATCTCTAGGAATGAGAGGAGTATATGAGAAGGAAGGAATTGGGAGAAAGATCATCTTGCTTTAAATATTTCCTCTTTGAATGAGATGTTTTGTCTGAATAAAAAGAAAAACAGAATGAAGATAACGAAAACAGTATGTGATATTTAAAGGCCAGTTTTCTAAACCAAGTTGAAATGAAAATAAAGAAGCCAAGTTAATCCAAGGAAAAGAAAAGGCGGTTAGGAGACATAGGAATATAGCTACCACCAAAGTAACTAACAGCTTTAACCACTGAAGAAACTTCCCCTTTGCTGTTGGAGAAAACTGTCAAAACCAAGAAATGCAGGGAGGGTCCTCCTGACTTAAAAAAAAAAAAAAAAAAAAAAAAAGTATGGTCTTTGACCAAGCATTCTCAAAGTGGAAGGCAGCCCTACCCTGACTTCAAGGCAAATTAGAAAAAGAAAAAGATACTGGGGCACCGCCTATGGCTCAGTGAGTAGGGCGCCGGCCCCATATACCAAGGGTGGTGGGTTACAGCCCAGCCCCAGCCCAACTGCAACAAAAAATAGCCGGGCATTGTGGCGGGCACCTGTGGTCCCAGCTACTTGGGAGACTGAGGCAAGAGAATCACCTAAGCCCAAGAGCTGGAGGGTGCTGTGAACCATCTACTAAGGGTGACAAAATGAGACTCTGTCTCTAAAAAATAAAAAAAAAGATACTGAACTAATTGCAAAATATGTCAGACTCACCACACTAGTCATCATTTTACTATAGATAAACCACAGTTTAGGTTCAAATGTGCTGACGCAAATTCAATTCTACCATGTTGATTAAAAAAAAATCACTCTGTCTAAATCATGTGTATATGCTTTATTATTTTCCTGTCTTTTTTTTTTTTTTCTTTCTTACTGGTGAAAGTTTTACTTCCATTAAAGAATTTGGAATTGAGATCTGTGAATTCCAATTTTCCAAATTATTTTCCTTTTTATTAACTTTGATCTTCTTGGTAGAAATGGACCAAGGGCTCAAACATATATTTTTTAATACAAAGATCTGAAACTCTAACTGAAGTTTGAGTAACAGTCAGGACTGTGTCTCATTTGGGCCAGCAATTTCAGCCACTCAGGGATCAGTGTCGATCACTACAGACCAATTCTACCTACCAGTCAGAGTCAGTCATTAAGGCAGACAAGCGATCAGTTGTTGTTGGCAATCAGCTATGGAAGTAAAAGGCAAAGAACTATAAACTGGCTCAGTTATTATTCAGAAATGTGGAGGATGAGAACAAACAGAGTTCACAGGAACGTACAAAGTGCCATATTGACTCAGCCCCACTCAGGATTCAGCATTCGCCCATGTTCTAAAATATGTCAGAGGGGATGATCTTTTCTTCCAACCCCCACTGGTAACTAGATCCCATCCCCACTCCAGTCCCAATTAATAAGAACTGAACTTGCCCCAAACCTCAGCTCTCCCGTCCCAGACTTGCCTACCTGGTGGTAGATGATCAAAATACCACTTGGCTGTAGCATGAGCTTTCATACCTCAAGTGCTAACTGCTTTGGCCGGGAATAGAGCTGTTACCCTTCATCAGGGCTATTTTATATTTCAAGGCTTTAATGTACTTTTCCTGGAAAATTGCATTGTTTTCCTAATGCATCCTCAGCCTCTACTTTTCCATGCCTTCCCTTGTGCCATTGGCCCTACAATCCACCACAATGACCTTCACAGTGACCTTTGGAATTTAAATCAGATTGCCTCCTCACTTGCTCTTGGTATTTATCAGAGGGCAATATGTACTACAGAGGAAAGCTAGTCTGGGAAGGAGCTGGGGAGTGCCCAGGGGTGGAATGGGCTTGCATCAGGCTGATCAGGGAAGACTTCATGAAGAGTGAGACTGAGCAGAGACTTGCTGGAAGTGAGGAGTGACTCAGACGAGATGTCTGAGAAAGAGCTTTCTAGGCAGAGGGAGCTGTACATGCAAAGGCACATCTCTCTCTTGAGTGAGGTGAGAACTCACTTGACGTGTTCAAAGACCATCTAGGAGGCAAAGGGCAGAGTGCAGTGAACGAGGAGGAAGTTGACGGCAGAGGAGGTTAGGAAGGAAATAGGGGGCGGGATGTTGCACGTAAGACTGGGCCTTGCAGAATGAAAGACGAAGAACTTGAGCTTTTATGGGGCAAGATGAGAACCTTTTGGAGTGCTGTGAGCAGATGAGTGTGATGGTAAAATTTGAATAAGAGAATTGCTCTATAGACGGCAGATGGAAGAGGGGGCAACAGTGAGGCAGGCCGGGCTACAAGTCCAGAAGCGGGTTATGCCCATTTTATAGGTGAGGAAATTGATGGTTAAATAAAGGAGGGACAGAGCAGGAAGGATGTAAAGTCTCAGGCTTGAAATACAGCTTGGAAATAGAACTGATAGGCTTTGCTGATTTAGATGTTGTTTGGCTTATTAGGGGTTAGGTACTGACAAACTCTTCGAGTTGTAAATATAGTAAGTCAAAAATGCATTTAACACCCCTGAGCTACTGAACATTGGAGCCTACCTTAAGGGTGCTCAGGACACTTGCATTAGCTTACTTTTGGGCAACACAGGGTTCTGTAGAGCACTGGTTCTCAACTTTCCTAATGCCGCGGCCCTTTAATACAGTTCCTGTGGGTCATGAGCCACAGGTTGAGAAGTGCTGTTGTAGAGTATGAGCTGTTTACCCTTGTGACTACTGGCTGCCTGAGAGCTGCCCGTATCCCAAGAAAGCCTCAGACCATGATCACCAGCCCGGGGAAACATCAAAATCAGCCTTCAAAGTACAGCGTCTACTAAATGCCCATTGCTTTCACACCATCACAGAGTCAAAAGTCACAAGCCAGCCCATCATAAGTCAAAGACCACCTACAGATGTAGGGTGAAAGAAATGAAGACCAAAGGACATATACGAATGTATCAAATTATCACATACATTCCAAAAATATGTCCATTCATTATGCATCAGTGAAAGAATGAGGCAGTCTGATATTAAATGTGGAGCTTGGAAGAGAGATCCAGTTTAGAGACAAAAATATGGAAACTTGTCGGGTCAGATAGATATCTAAGACATAGATAGAATGAAAGCACTCAAGGAGTGAGTATATTCTATTCAGAAGAGAGATCAAAGGACTGAGACCCGGGATACCCCAACATGTATGGGTGTTGTTAACAAAGAGACTACGGATGGAGTCGCAGGCCCACAAGAAGCAAAGATTTCAAGAGGGAACAACTGTGTGAAATAGGCCAATAGGCTTGTTAAGTCACAAAAGAACTAAGAATTGACCATGGCACTTAGTAGCGTGAAGGTCAATTGTGACCTTGGAAAAAGCTTTTATTTTCTTTTTCTTTTATTTATTTTATTTCATTTTTATTTTTGAGACGGAGTCTCACTGTGTCACCTTCGGTAGAGTGCTATGGCATCACAGCTCACAACAACTTCAAACTCTTGGGTTTAAGCAATTGTCTTGCCTCACCCTCCCAAGTAACTGGGAATACAGGCACCCACCACAATGCCCAGCTATTTTTTTTTGAGATAGGGTCTCGCTCTTGCTCAGGCTGTTCTTGAACTCACGAGCTTAGGTAATCCGCCTGCCTCAGCTTCCCAAGTGCTGGGATTACAGGCATGAACCACCATGCCCAGCCCTCTTTTACTTATTTTTTTAAACAGCTCTATTGAGGTGTAATTCATTGATTTAAAATGTACAGCCCAATGGTTCTTAGTATATTCACAGTGTTGTGCAACCCTCACCACAGTCAGTGTTAAAACACTTTCATCCCATAAGAAAGAAACTCTATAACTGTTGTACTCATTCCCATTTCTCTCCCCTATCCACTTTCCCCATCCTCCAACCCTGGGCAATTGCTCCTCTACTTTCTGTCTCTCTGTATTTGTCTATTTGGGGCATATTTTTAAAAACAGTGATTATATATCCTTGGACCAGTACTTCCCCATTTTCCTGTCTCCTAATCGACCACATCCGTGGTAGCCTCATTCTACTCTCCACTTCTATGAGATCAGCAGTTTAGATTCCCTGTGTGAGCGAGATCAGGCAGTACTTGTCTTTCTGTGCCTTGTTCATTTCACTAAACTCTGTCCTCCGGGTTTACCTATGTTGACACAATGACAGGATTTCATTCTTTTTTTTTTTTTAATCTCTCTTAATATGAAGGTATAGATGACTAGGCCACGTTGTTTGCATTTCTAAGGTAAAGTTCAAGGTGTAGTTGAGCCCTTTACCCCGGGGGCTGATAACTGGACTCTACAGAGAACCTAAACTAATCAACAAGAAAAGAGCAGACACTCCTTCTTTGTTTTGTTTCTTATATTTTTTGGCTAAGTAATAGTCCATAGTATATATGCGCCTCATTTTCTTTTCTTTTTTTCTTTCTTTTTTCTTCTTCTACTTCTTTTGTTGTTGTTGTTGTTGTTGTTGTTGCAGTTTAGTTGGGGCCAGGCTTGAACCCGCCACCCTCGGTATATGGGGCCAGCACCCTATTCACTGAGCCACAGGCCTCACCTGTGCACCCCATTTACTTTATCCATTCATCAATAGATGGACACTCAGATAGATTCCATCCCTTGGCCACTGTGAAAACCGCTACAATGAACGTGAGGTTGCAGACATCTCTTTGACATCCTGATGTCATTGTCTTTGGATAAATACCCAAAGGCTTTTTGGCCACGTGATAGAGATAAATCCTGGTTAGAATTAGTTAAAAAGAAAAAGAGACAGTAGGAAGTCAACGTAGTGATTGTAAAAGATCTTTCCATAGAGTTTTGTTATTTAGGAATGCAGGGAAATGGAGTGGGCTTACTGGATGGAATTTCTTAGACATGAGATATTTGGGCAAATTCTATGATGAAGGGCACGATCCACTACAAGGGGATAAATGTGATGCTTCAGGGGGTGCTGAAGCCACATCCTAGAGCAGGTCTGAGCCAGTGGGGTTCAGAGCATAAGAGGGGGCTTGGCTTGGGCTGAAAAGGGCACAGGACTTCTCTTTTGTCTAGACAGAAAGTGCTCTTGGTAGGTGACAGTCATGGCAGAAGCACTAGGAAGTTCTCATCTATTGCTTTTAGGTTCTTAGAGTTAGGACGTAAGGTCTCTGGAGCTAAAGGTCTCCAGAGCTAAAGTGCTGGACGAAGGAGAAGACCAAATAGAGGTTGAGAGACTTGGCGGGAGAATGGACACAGGAAACGGCAGCGCTCCCGTGAGCGCCCCCTGGAGGTTGCGCTCCCGTCTCGCAGCCCATCAGGTTCGGAATCTGTCCTACCCCTGTCACCAAACGTAAGCTCTGTAACTAGAGATCTCTTAACATTTTAAAATGTACAACGCCTAGCAAAGCGCCTGATAAATATTTGTTAAATCACGATTAGATGAAATCTTATCACCCGTGAACAAGGCACATTCCCATCTGAAGGGGGTGTCAATCAGGACTAAGCCTCTCCCAGGTATGGCGGCATTGCAGAGAAGTTGCACTTAGCGATGCTAAATAGATACTCAGCTAAGAAGTAAATGGGCAGGGGAAGGAGGAAGCTTCTTGGGCTTTTTCTACCACATCTTCTTGTGTATTAGGAGACCCAAGTTTCTAAGATTTTCCTCAGCCTGCTCAAGAAAATAGCCTATCCTTATTCTTCAAAAATCACAATAGATCTTTTCATCTGGACATCGGCAAGCACCAGACCAGTTTCAAACAAAGCACCATTTCCCACAACCTATGATCACCACCACCCCAGTTCACAGGCAGGTGACCTGAGGCACACAGGGGCCACACAAGCCTAAAGGTCATGATCTGAGCACCTGCCCTGGAGCTGCCCACGTATAATCTGTTATATACTGACCATCAGTCTGCATTTAAACAAAGGATAAAGGAGGTCAGTATATAAAATATAATTTATTATTATCATTGGACCTTCCAAAATTTTCACATTGCCTATGAAGTATACTTATTTATACTCTTCCTCATCCCACAAAGAATTGAAGGAGACTTATAGTTTGACATTTTTCCCCAAATTAAAAATATATATATATAGCAAAATCTGGCAAGCACTAAACATCCTTCCCAGGGTCCGAATACCTTGGGCATTTGTCCAGCCTGCTGTTATTCATCCCATATAACCCTGTTTACAATGATAAGTTCCCTCTGGTACCTGCTTTTCTCTGCAGAAGTTTCCATCATAATTCTCCCTAAAACAGGTGAAGAAAGGAAGTTGAGGAAATCTCCCCAGCCATTCCCAGAGGCACAATCAGAGCTAGACGCCAAACTTTTCAAATAAAGAGTGGATTCACAGGCCATGAAAATGAGGGATTTATTTACACTAGGCCTCTTATTAACAAAATACGGTTTTAACATACAACCAACAGCATATTCCGCCAATGTGCCCATAATGGATGGCTGGCAAATCGAAAGTAGCCTAATGGCTACACCACTGTAATTTTCAACACATTAAGAAGCTCCAGCTCAGAGTTTTGCATTACACCTACCTAACACCAACCCTACAAGGAGCAAATTCAAGTATGTAGTCAGCCTAGCAACCACTTTGTTTGAAATGTTGGCTCAAATGACCATTTTGTCAATTAATTGACCTACATGACTATGTGAGGACAGACAGGATTATCCAGGGCCATGTTATTCCTCAACTGCCCTTTAGAGACTCTGTTTAATTGCAATAAAGTGTGGCTGGTCACATGTGGCTTCAATGCTCATCATCTCTTCACTAATTCATTGATATTATTGGCATAATATTAACACTTAATAAGAAGGGTGCTGAAATACCAGCACTCTGGGAGGCCAAGGCAGGAGGATCACAAGCTCAGGAATTTGAAACCAGTCCAAGCAAAAGCAAGACCCACCTCTACTAAAAATAGAAAAAAATTCCAGGCATGGCGGTGGGGCCTGTAGTCCCAGCTACTCTGAAGGCTGAGGTGGGAAGATTGCTTGACCCAGGAGAGTGAGATCTCTGAGAGGTAGACTGAGGCCCCAGCACTCTGGCCTGGGGCAACAGAATGAGATTCTGTCTCAAAAAGAAAGAAAAAGAAAGGCTCTGAAAACAGTAGTGATGGACATCATAAATGGTACCTTTACAAGGCACGTGGACAACTGATTTATTGAGGTGCAGCCAGGCTTTTCACAATGGGTGGGGGAATCTTTCATGAAACTCTAAGACTAGAGAGAGAAATGTCTTAACGGACCATCATGGTCCCCAATGCCCCTCCTATAGACAGTCCGAGCAGGATGCTCTGGAAGTGTGCTGAGCTGTCTCCTGCTTGTTCCCTAGGGGGCAGCAGCTGCACCGTGTCATTCCAGGAAACAGCTGCCTGCATCTGCCGGCCAGTGCTAAACCCTGCTAAGGGAAATTAAAAATCATTGCCATTCAGAGCACTGTCTGCCGTGAAGGGGGCAGCCAGGACTTTCTGGCTTCCCACCATTGGAAACGCCCTGAAGCCAGAGAATTGAGGATGATTAACCGGTCAAATAACATCGTGTTTCAAGGGTCTTACTAGGTTTAGAAAGCTGATGGTGTCCTGATTGTATCCAGTTAACCACAGCTGAGTTTGCTGCGCTTGCTCTGCTGTGAAAACGCAGGTGTTACCACACCAGGAAGTCACTGGTATCAGGAAGTTGTCCTCTAAAGGCCGGCTTCTTAGGACTGGGGTCTGAAAACCCTTATTTGCAGTCCTGTGTCCCCAGCATCCCACCTGCTGTCTCACAAGCCCCATATGGAGTGTGGAATTCAATGAATATGACTCGATCCAGAAGGCGATGGAGTCCTTCTTGGGGGTGTCCATTCCAGGAGGGTGATGGGTGTTTTCCTGAGATGGACACTGAGAAGGCGCTGTGAGAATCCAACATGCGGAAAAGCAGGGAGATAAGCTCTAGCTTCTTCCTGAAGCTAGAGGCAAGAAGAGCCTGAGTTCTATTAATCTGTGAAAACACTCCCATTCAGATCAGAGAGGCAGGTGGATAAACAGGCTTGCCAGGGTGTGCTAATGTCACAACATATGTGTTTAAACACTGACTGCTGCATTCCACCAACAGTAACCATCAACCAATATCATCCATGCTCAATAAGTTCCAATCAATCAATACTCACTAAGTTTCTGTTCTGATTCTGTGCCCAGAATGTGACTTGGTTCTAGAAAGGGACACAAGATGAGACATTTTCCTCACCCTTTCCATATTTAAAGAGTAAAAAATTCACTTAGTAACAGCTTCTGAGTATGTACCACGGAGCAGGCAAAACTCACACAGGTGGAATCAGCAGAAATGAGAGCACGGTTCTGCCCGCAGCTCAGAGTGCAGACAGGCCTTGACATTGGCTCCGGGTTAATCAAATCAGAGCCACCTCCACAGCCGTCTGCTCAGTTGACTCTGGGTGTCCTGACCACTGCGTTCTTTCTTAGTAAATACCGTACATGCTGTGGGTCTACTGGAATCACAGAATTGTAACATTTAAAGGGGCTTCATGTACGATCACCCCATGTAAGACCCCACTCTGGAACAGCCCATTCTTAAACACTTCTAAGCAAGTATTAACTAACCAATAAGTTCACTATTTTTAAACTTCAGAAAAGTCTCCTCAATGATGTGAAGGGAACAGTCTCCTTACAACTTTCATCAACTTCTCCTAACCCTACCTACAAAGGTACATCAGACAAACGTCATCTTTTTATCCTATAGGAAGCATATTGAAGTATTTTACAGTAATACCCGTAGGACTCTTTTCTTTCCATACTAAAAATATTTAACTAGCTCTTCTATGACAAGAAGGAAAAACCTACAGAAAACACTGTCTTTTGACCAAACATATTAAAGGAGTTTAGGATTGTACAGTAATCCACATAAAAGATGCGGTTTCCAGAGAATTGATCAGGTAAGAGTCTTATGTTGAACAGTGTGGCAGATGGACCCATTCATTTACAAAGTCACCAAATGTATGTTCCATGAAAGATGTTAGATTCTATTAATCTGTGAGTCTTCCCAGCTCAGGAGTCAAACACAGAAGTAATCGCCCACCCCCGCCTCTGTGAGAACCACTCACCAGAGGTCTGAGCCTAAAGAGATGGTAACACAATGCTGTAGTTATTTTAAACCATTCACTTTGAGATGGTTTTTTATCCAACAAAAAATAACTGGAACGGTGTGTTCTTCAGGGGAAGAGGGTGGGAAGCAACTAAGCCTCTTTCATCCAAGTTCGCACGTATTCTTTAATTTCCTTTCTCTAGAACTGCCTTGGTGTATGGTGAGAACAGGAGACTTCAAAGGAGAAATTCACTGCTGGAAGCGATCAGATCGAATCCAAAGTCCTGGCTCTTCAGCACGTTTGTCCACATTTCTCCTCCTCTGACTGTTTTATTTATTTATTTATTTACTTACTTATTTATTTATTTTTGAAACAGTCTCTCACTATGTCACCCTGGGTAAAGGGGCACGGCATCACAGCTCACAGCAACCTCCACCTCTTGGGCTTAAGCAATTCTCTTACCTCAGCTTCCCAAGTAGCTGGGACTACAGGCACCTGCCACAACGCCAGGCTATTTTTTGTTGTAGTTGTCATTGTTGTTTGGCGGACCCGGGCCGGGTTTGAACCTGCCAGCCCCAGTGTCTGTGGTCCTCTGACTGTTACTCTGCAGTACTGTAGCAAACCTTACAATTGGTGTAAGGGATACAGACCTAGAAAGGGATACAGACCTCACTGGGCACAATCAGGTCCTCCCCGATGAGTGTAGTAGCCACTAAGAAGCAGTGGGCTGCTGTGCAAGGCCTATCAACGTGGGTACACAGTGCACCTAGGTAGATTTGGGGACAACAGCAAACTTCCCAAGACTCCATCTTCCCTCCTGAAGGTGGGGATCATCTGACTTCTCAGGGTGGCTGTTAAATGCACATAAGTAACAGAGGTACAAGCCAGACACACGGCAGGTCCCTACCTACGTCCTTGTCACTATCATTACTGTAGCTGATTTGCGTTACGTGATGACTTTAATTCATTTCCAATACTAAAATAAAAGAATGACAACAAATGAAACTGATAATCATCCCTGCATTCTGAGTTCGTGATCTCCGTGGGAAGGGAAGGCAGAGTAATAATTAGGTGCTTATAGGGGGAAAAAAGTTCTACTTTAAAGAAATCAGCTGATGCAGTTCTTTCAAATAAAATTACATCTAGGATTTCTAGGGAAACAAATATTCTGGGCTGCACAGCTAGAAGTTTTATAGATTGGATTAAATAACCTTGACCATCTATTACACATTGAAACCTAGACAAACTCAAGCAAAATGTCTGAAGGAACGTGACCAAAAATAATGTTCTAGAGGTTTTTAAGTCATTTTTCTTATTTTTTTCCCCCCTGGGAATTTTTGTGAGTGAGTGAAGTAAGATAAGGCTTTGAATGTAGGTGGGAGATGATCTTAGCAACCCTAGTGGGTGTCGATTTGCACATGATAGTCTGAGAAGAGAAGAAGAGGTTAGAAAAGGAGACTGTAGTCCCCAGAGAAAATCATTATGGCCCTGACAATTTTCAGTGAATAAATGCCTAGGAAGAAAGGATTAAAAAAATTGTTAGACTCTGGAAAACAGGAGCCTGACAATGAGGCTTATTAAAAATGATTTTTTTAACTGATGACAGTTACATTCTAGATGAGAAAATTGGGCAAGGCAATCTATGAATAATAAAATGAATGAATATCCCTGCCCTCTATAATCGGACATTAAGAAGTTAATGTGCCAGGGAGGGGTGATGCTTCCGGGATAGAAAATAGAGTCCTTCAAAGGCATCCGTCGGCTTTGAGCACCGAAGCCGAAATTCCCAAAAGGAAAACATGACAGTTACTCTCTGGAGAACACACCTGTGACCACAAGGACGCACAGCCCTGGGCAGGTGGGCAGCCTCTGTGTGCCGTGTGCCCCCCAGCGGCATAGCTGACCAGGTCCTCGTCCCACAGCAGGCCAAGCGGAAAGGCAGCCAAGGGTCTGGCAGGGGTTGGGACTCAGTAGGAGGCCGGGGAGTCCATCCATGCCTAAAAAGTGATTCTCCCCAACATGCATCTGCCCCTGAGTCCCTGGAATTTTGATTAAACACTGAACCCCAGGACAGAGGGAAGAGTGCAGGACCCAGAAGGGAACCAGGGCCATCACAAAAGCTCAGGGACAATTAATATCAGGCTGATTTTAAAGGATGCAAAGAAGGTGTGACCCTGGGGAGGAATGAGAGGGGAAAGAGCAGCAGAAAAGGGGAGATCAGAGAGAGAGGCAGAAAGTCAGCAGAACAGAGATTGGCTCCAACCAGGGAAATGAACCTGAACTATTAGAATGGATGTGGGGGAGAGGGCCCCGAGGGCAGGGAGGACACAGCATGCCCAGGGCCCAGAGGGGGTGAGGGCTCTCTGGGGCCTGCTGTGTATAAGTCACTTGATTAATTTTTTTTAACCTTGTTTTAATTTCAGAATATCACAGGGGCATACACTCTAACTTCATTGTCAAGCTGGCTACACTACAGTGCTCTGTTGTTTGGCTAAACACAAGTCCAGATGTTGCTGTGAAGGTATTTTTTCAGATAGTGTGATTACCATTGAAATCGGTACTCCTCATGGGAGTAAAGTAGGACTTTACGTTGTGGGACTGCCCTCCACAATGGAGGCAGGTGGGCCTCAGCCAACCCGTTTAAGGTCTTATGGATAAAGACGGTGGTTTCTCTGAAGACAAAGAAGTCTGTTGCCTCCAGAACGCAGCCTAGAAACCCCTCCTGAGGCTCTGTTTCCAGCCCACTGGCCTGCCCCACAGACCTCAGCCCGTTCCTTAAAGTGTAAAGAACACATCCACACCCTGTCAGTTTGGTTTCCCTAGAGACTCCTAACACAGGGCGCACAGTGCCGTCCACACTGCCCAGTTAGGAAGGCATGGTTGGCCGGTCCTGTAAACAGGGAACCTTTGGAAGCTGCCCCTCCTGCAGCACCCCCTGGAACCCACCTCACTAACCCCCCGGGGTCTTCCACCTGGAAAGAAAGGACTAGTTAAGCAACTCTGGGTCTTTCTTTCTTCCAGATGCACTCACTGTGTCCGGGCTTTGGGAGGAGCGTCTGCAAGTCATGTCATACCATTCAGAGGCATTTGGGACTTTTTAGGAATGTCATTTGGCAACATTGGACTGGAGGGGCAAACAGAATTCCTCCCTTTCCCTGACTTGGTGGCCTCTGGCAATGACGGGATTCTGATTCTGAAGTGGCCCAGGGGCTCGGGAAGGACTGCTGAATACCAAGGTTGGCAACCACCACGTCTCAAAGGTCAAGACCTAGGAACAATGGGACGGCCCAGGCGCACTCAGGCAGTGCTGCGGCCAAGTCAGAGCCCACTCCCCATTTGCTTTCTATGCTGAGCAGCATGAATTCCTCTGTTTGTCCATCTAGGCATTTCAGATTCAGGGCCAGGCCTCACTCGCATGCCCAGTTGAGCTCTATGTTGTCCAAGAATGGGACACCCACTTGCTGTGGGCGAATTTTGTTCTTTCTCACCTCCCCCGCACATCCCAGAGGGCAGAGACCCTGCACAACATCCATGAGCTCAAGCACATCTGCAGTACCTTGTGCCACACAGGTGTCTCACAGGAACCCAAAGAAGGCAGGGGGTTAACCACCAACGGAAGCTGAATGCCAGCAGCCTTTATTAAGCCTGTAAGCGCCTCTAACCACTACCTTCAGGATCCAGCGAAGGGACCTGGTTTCCCTCGCCTCTGTAGCACCACAGGGCTGATATTTAGGAAGGAGAAACTGTTAGTACACCTGTCTGTGTTTCATGTGGCTTTTGCTACCTACCCATGTCATCAGTGTAATCACTTTTCCTCTTGAGTTCCCTCCTCCCCACCGGAGGTATGTGATTTCTCCAACTCAAAGATTTTTCTTATGCTTTCAAGAGTCAATACTGAATCTTTTCATGATGAAATATCAACCAGTATTTTTCTTAGACCCTCTAGAATGACAATGGTAGGAATTGGATGAGGCATATAAGCCTGGTGTTCTGAAAAGATCATAGGCCTGGAAATTGGGAGGTAAAAGGGAGGAACTCAAGTCACTTAATCTCTTTGGAGTCCATTCAGTTTCACTGGTAGCTATTGCCTGTTCCACACAAGCTGGGCATGAGCAGAGTGCTACAGACATGAAGACTGGTGAGCCCCTTCCTTCCCTGCAGAGCACTCTCCTATGGCCCTCTGGAGATACCACATATAAAAACAACCACAATGCAGAAGCCACAGGTCAGCACAAGTGCACGCAGGGTACCAGGAAGCGCTAGAGAAATAGGATGATTCACTCCATCCAGGATGAGTTTTAAGGCATGTCTCTCAAAGAAGGTGAGACCTCAACCTCTGTTTGCTGACTTTCAGAATGAAAAGAATTCCAGGTTCCGCCCAGCCTTCTTACCACTCTGGAGTTCTGAGATACATTTTATGGTTAAATTCAAAAAATCCTGAAAACCAGGAACATCCAGAGTCAAGTAATTACTGAAGGAATGGTGGTTTGGGGCACTGGATGACCACAAAAAAACTAGTGCCTCTTCAGGGAGCCAAGTCGCTGGGCAGAGCCCCAAGGACTGGTGGTGCTTGAACCTGGTCTCTCCCAAACCTCCTAGAATTCATGTCAACCTTTGGACAAGGGGACAAATCAACTCAAAGAGTACTTGTATTGCAAGTATTTGTACTTACATTGCAAGGCTCTGCTCTGAGAGGAAGACGAGGGAAGATACAACTTCTGCCATCAACAAAGGATTAGGACAAGGCCTTGAAGGAATTAGGGAAGCCCTGACTATACTTCAAGGTCCAACGTGGAGAACACAGAAAGAAGTGAAGGCAAAAAGCAAATTAAAGGAAAGGGGTGGCACCTATGGCTCAGTGGGTAGGGTGCCAGCCTCACATACTGAGGGTGGCATGTTCAAACCCAGCCCCAGCCAGCTAAAACAACAGTGGCATCTGCAACTAAAAATAGCTGGACATTGTGGCGGGCACCTGCAGTCCCAGCTACTTGGGAGGCTGAGACAAGAGAATTGCTTAAGCCCAAGAGTTGGCAGTTGCTATGAGCTGGGACACTACAGCACTTTACCAAGGGCAACAAGAGTGAAACTCTGTCTCCAAAAAAAAAGAGAGAGAATTAAAGGAAGGAAAGAGGAATCAAAAAAGGCATCATGGCCTACCCAAGTGGAGATTATCAAAGGGCAGAGCGATAGCAGGAAGAAAGGAGAGCATTCCACACAAACAACTTGAGTAAAGGAAGACAGATAAAGACATTTTAGGAGACGGTAAGCAAAATTAGACTGGGACTATAGACTTTAAGGACAACAGTAATTAAAATTATTATAAACATCTTGGCCTACTCAGTGGACTAAGAATTTCAAATGTCTTTTCTCACCCTTCCCTGTCACCTGGGAAACAGGTATCATCCCCATTTTTTCCAATGAGCAAACTTAACAGGCCACACTGATTTTAACATTAGCGTTTCTGATTCCAGAGTCCATCTAAATGAACAAGTAGGTAAGCCACACTCTTGCCAACCACACTTGTTTATTTCGTGTTCTGCTAGGAAATGTATGCTTCACCTAAGAAGCCATGCAAGAAGTGTTTTTAAGGAGAGGAGGAATATCCCAGAGCAGATAAAACTGGCAGCAGTATGGAAAATAGCTTGGGGCAGGGAAAGACAGAGATAAGAAGATCTTTGACCTGCCTGCTATGCTGCTGGTAGGTGTGTAAGGGGAAGAAAAGCTTCTGCACTGAAGCAGGAGCAGTTGAAAAATAAAGATAGACAGACATGAAAAAACATTATGGAAGTTGACCCACTGGGACCTGGCTCATGGTTAGATATAGTAGAAGAGAGAATAAGGAGCCTGGGGAACATGCAGTTAGTCCCTGGGGACCACTCGCAAGGCATCCATAGTAATACAGAGGGAGTTCTCTGAAAATTTGTATTTCCCCGAAAGTGTATGAATTTGGCAAATTCATGTTTTTCCTGGACTTCAGTAGATAGTAATCAATTGCTATTCCTATAAAGTTCAAGAAATGCAGTGTTGAGGAGGTTAATTACATGAAATGTGGATAGATAAGCAAATTTTTTCTTTCTAGAAAGTCTGCCCTGATTATCCATTTCTAGGGCACATGGCCTGTCATAGGTGCTGAATGAATATGTTCTAAATGAATAAGATAAGCCGCAGTTAGTGATACTTTCAACCTCTTGATCCTTGTGAGACTTTTACCCCTACCTTTTTTCAAAACAGAACTCCAGAATCAGGAGTTTAAAAAAGGGCATGAGTACCTAGAATTAGAATGCAGAGAGCTCAGAACATGCGATCAGAGTATGGAAAGAGGAATCTCAGCCGGGTCTGCTCCCTGGTATTTGAAGTGGCTCCTGGCACAGGGAGCAATTGTTGAATGAGTGAAAGAATGAATGAATCAGATCATCTACATCGAAAGATCTGAGTAACTCGTGTTTAAACAGAGGAGCTTGTGCAGCCACCAGCCTTATTAACATACTGATGTGATTAATGTTGCTTTCTTCAGAAGTCTCGGCCTTGCCTGCAAAACTCAACATTGAACACCTGAAGGGGAAAAAAAAAAGTCCCATTGGCAAAGCCTGCTTTGAACAGCGGGAGACTCCCAGCCATGGTGCCAGTATCCTGGGGGCTTGATGCCTTTCTGACTTTGCAATAACTCTCAGGTTAAACAAATTGCCAAAGAGTTATAAGCTTCTTATTAGTTGGATGCGTTCCTCCAGTTGCTCTGCTGGCTTCATTCTCCCTGCACACACATTGGAGAGCTCCGCCAATGGAATTCGTGTGCCTGCAAGTTCACTGTGAAACTCTGAGGCGCTGTGGCATTTCTGGGCTAGCATCTGCTCTGTGATCTATGATCTATGATCTCCACTCCCTCCTGCCTTCACTTTGAACTGAAGTGCTGTGTTAAGCAACCCCACTACCCACCACCTGACAAGCTGAGGCCTGAGTCTTCCTTGGTGTCACAACACTTGAATTTTATCCCAGGCTGAGTTGTAACACCAGTCTTCAAACTGCAGCATGGGGATCACCGGGGATGACCCGATGAAACGGCCTGAACCAATTTCATCAGTGCCACTCCAGTGTGGCACTGGGACCTCTGAACGCACAGACCTCAGAAGGTTTAAACACTGCAAAAATCTTAAACAGAGAGCCAGCGTCAGACTGTGGCATGCGTATACACAGCAGAAATGAAAATAGCTGGCTGAGATAAATTCCTCCCAAGTAAAGATTATTCTGGTCCTATGGGATAAAAATCCACTTTATAAATAGAATATCCATTTGAGTTAACAGCCCTAATTCATAACTTAATGTCCAACATACTGTGTTTTGTGTAAAAAAAAAAAAAAAATGTAGCTGCCATACAAACTTCTGTTTCTGCATGGATTTCTATATAATGTAAGCCCTGTGTGACGATTTTATTGTACAACATATAGTGAGAAAGTGCCATCAGAATTCATTCCTCAATGAATGAAAGCTCCTTGCAAGAAGTCATATGTTAAGTTTTTGTTTTGTTTTTCTTTTGAAAAGCACAAATGTTGCCAGTACATCGGTTCTACCCTGCTCTTGGGGTGTGACCCAAGGTCTATGCCAGAAAACCACATGGTTAGTTTCTGTACACATCTATTGATTTAAGCTTCCTGCCTAAAATTAGAAGAAACATTTTATTAACTGAGGCTGAGGGTTATGAAGAGAATCTGAGTACAGTGGATATCCATAATTCCATCTTTTCTGCTATGAAGAGTTATCGTACTTCATCTAGAGTTTTTCCTAGGAGGACAGGCAGACAAGATCTTTCAGAGGGTGGGGAGAGGAGTGGAAAGACAGGTGAAGGGTCAAGCAAGGCACCTGCGCACCAGGTGTACCGAAGGGAGCAGACACCCCACCAGCATCTCTGAGAGGCAGAACCTCAACATGAAATGGACAATGGACTCAGATTGACATGGAACATTGTCCATGACCCAAATTCTTCCTAAGCACCTCTCTGTCCTTGTCCTAAAAACCACTCTGGTTTGCTGAAAAAAGACAGTTCCCCTCCGACTGCCTTCTATCATCTGAGTCCTTGTTTCTGCCACAAACTCCAAGAAGAGAAAAATAAGTGAACAATCGACTCGGAGTCTCCCCCACGGCAGAGAGGCCCTTCCCAGTTCAGGCTTTCCTGAGTCCTTGTCATCACTTTATTTGGTTAGTAAAATAACTCTGCCATCGAGGTACTCTGGAGGCTTCATTATTTATACTTTCACTTGCTGAACGAGATTCTTGATCAAGCGTTATCACGACAACGTAGCAGACATCAGCCAAAGGTCATCCACCTCTCACTGCTTCTTTTTGATCCTTTAGATCATTTTGTGGAAAAGAGCTCAATTTATTCCACCCCAAAATTCACTAGTCCTGCTGATACACATTCAGTGTAAAGAAAGCACATGATATAAACGGGCTGGGGTCACACTGAGGAAAACTGCTAAGATTTTCAGATTGTGGCTCGGCGCCTGTAGCTCAAGTAGCTAGAGCGCCGGCCACATACACCAGAGTTGGCAGGTTCAAATCCAGCCCAGGCCTGCCAAACAGCAGTGACAAGTACCACCAAAAAATAGCCAGGCATTGTGGCGGGCGCCTATTGTCCCAGCTCCTTGGGAGGCTGAGGCAAGAGAATCACTTAAGCCCAGGAGTTGGAGGTTGCTGTGAGCTGTGATGCCACAGTGCTCTACCCAGGGCGACAGCTTGACGTTCTGTCCAAAAAAAAAAAGAAAGAAAGAAAGAAAAAAAAAAAAAAGATTTTCAGATTACAGTGATTGCCTGATCCCCAAATATTGCCCCAAATCTAAAAAAGGAAGGCAGGGACTGAGAAAATAGTCTAATTCCTATTAACACAGGTCTTAAAGAAATTCATCTTACTCTTGTATGTCTCAATTTAAGGAAAAGTTTGAATATAAAGTTTTACTTATTAAAATGAAAAATGGGGCAGTGCCTGTAGCTCAGTGAGTAGGGCTCTGGCCCCATACACTGAGGGTGGCCTGTTCAAACCAGGTCCCAGGCAAACTGCAACAAAAAAATAGCCAGGCTGGGCAGCTCCTGTGGCTCAAAGGAGTGGGGCGCTGGCCTCATATGTCAGAGATGGCAGGTTTGAACCAGCCCCGGCCAAAAACTGCAAAAAAAAAAAAAAAGAAAAGAAAAAAGAAATAGCCGGGTACTGTGGCAGGTGCCTATAGTCTCAGCTACTCAGGAGGCTGAGGAAAGAGAATCGCCTAAACCCAAGAGGTGGAGGCTGCTGTGAGCTGTGACGCCATGGTACTCTACCAAGGGCGACACAGTGAGACTCTGTCTCTAAATAATAATAATAATAATAATAAATAAATGAAGAATGAAGCAAATTCTAGTTGGCAATTATTAAACAATTGACAAAATGCTAAACATTGTATTTGTCCTAAGTGTTACTGATGATATCAGTAGGCAATTCTAACGTTTCCTTGAAGAAAAAAAAAAAGAAAGAAAGAAAGAAAGAAAGAAAGAAAGAAAGAAAGAAAGAAAGAAAGAAAGAAAGAAAGAAAGAAAAACTAGGTCTTAAAATGGGGTGAGAGTTTCAGGGGAAAGTAAGATGTGAACATTAGGAAAAGTAGGTGGATGGTGTACTAGAACCCTGGATTATCCTTTCAACTTTAATCAGAAATGTTTTCAGAATATAAAGTTTATGTAAAAGATGTAGGGTGCGGCCAGGAGGTAGACAGAATAACTCAGGGCTATAGGAGCATGGAAGAGGTGGTTTCAAGGCTGAGGTCTTTTATACGCCAGATAGTAAGGGAAAGAAGCCCCACCTGATATCCACGGAGGACCCATCCCCATAGACCAATCTCTCCAACATGGGCTCTCTGAGGGTCGTGTCATTTCTCCTCCAGGTATTTTTTCTCTTGAGTTCTTCTTTCCATTTAGAGGGGGTGTTTTGATAAGTCATTCCTTCCCATCAACAAACACAGGTTGGATGTGGAATCCAGCCCCAGAAATTAAAGATATGCGTTATCTAGGAAGTGCGTGTGTGTCTGTGTGCGTGTTAAGTGTTTAAACTGGAAGCCCCACTGTGGAGATGAAAAAAAGAATACTTATACCAGTTCTGTGCAAACCAAGTTAATGTGGCCTGGTGCACGCCAAGATTAAATGGGATTGAGTGTTTCTGTATGACGGGGGGGGGGAAACAAAAAGCAAGACCGAAAAATAGAACACCGCTGAAGTCCTTTGCTGACCTTCTTAAAATAACTACCGTTGGGTGGGATTAAAAGCCATTGGCTGAAGATTTTATGAAGAATTATTTGTTATTCTTTCAAAATGGACACATGAATAAAAGAGAAGCTGTTAGTCAACATTGTCTTAGAAGAGAAAGCTTCCGAGATAGCAGAGTATCTGGGTCAGTGGGAAGTCTCAGAAGGGAGTCTACTGAAAGCTCTCTTCAGAATTTCAGCTGCAAACTTATTGCCTCCTCCCCACCCCCTCCCCAGTTCAGGGGCTCCTTCTGACATGGTCCAGCATCCCATGGGTGGCTGGTATCATCTCCCCAGGAGTTAAATAAATACGATGCTTTCATCAATATAGAAATTGGGGAGCAGAGAGAAAAAATAAAGAGTAAACTTAGGCAGGCAGAGAGAAAGGAACACCAGATACCCAAGTGCATCCCTTGGTTCTTTCTTTTGCTTCTATCCTTCCATGACAAAACAAAATCATTCCAGGATGCTTCCCATAGAAGAGACCCTAGACCCCAAACCCAAGGTCAGCTGGGGAGGACGCAGCCTGCGCAGGTGTGGGTGGCACTGAGCTCTCAGGCCCTCCAGACAGAGGCAGGAAGAGAGGCACAGACACTGCTCAATCCCGCCCCCGGAGCAGGATCCTGTCGCCCGGCAGCATGCTCTCCAATACGCAGGGAGAGTTAATCCAGACAGCACACATCTCTGTGTTTTCTACAGGGATATGGACGGCCCTTTCTGAAATACGGGGTCTGGAAGAGAAGAGTAGCCCACTGGATGCTCCAGCCCCCAGCTCGCTTTGAGATCAGCAGGGCTCCTGTCTCACTCTTCTGCCGTTTCCCAACATTCTAAGGAAAGTAAATCACCATCAGGTTTGCTGACGTACCAGGGTCCACCACACACTGCTGAAATAATAGAGACCTCCCCGTTCCCTGGATGGGGAGGCCCCGGGAACACACACCTGCCAAGTGCTGCCGGGTGACTGGCTCTTTATGCTGAAACAATTCCAGCGTGGACATAGCTCTGCAGCAGTGGTTTGGCTTTCAAGCGGTATGACTTTGCCCCCCAGCCCGGGGATCTTGGGCAATATCTGGAGACATTTTTGGTGGCTACTATTGCTCTTGGCATCTTGTGGGCAGAGCTGAGGGATGCTGCTAAGCTCCCACAATGCGCAGACAGCCCTCCACCATGGGCACCATCTGTCTGGCCCAGATGGCAACACGGCCCAGGTCAAGGAACCCTGCCCTTGAGGACGGAATGAAAACTATAGTTTCTGGGGAGTCACGTAGGGCAGCAAGATGGGGTATGCCAGCAGGATCATTCAGGTAAAGAGATTTGGTCGCCTTTCTGCACCTTGGACAGTACTTAAGCCACTCATTCCATTAGTAAGATTTCCTGACGGTCCTAAACCCAATGTATCAGAAGCTTTGAGAGCAGGACTCTCGTCTCACTCTTCTGCAATTTCCCAACATTCTAAGGGAAGTAAATCACTAGATTTGCTGATGTATCGGGGTCCACCAGATACTGCAGAAATAATAAAAACCATTTCCTCAGAAATATATAAAGAAACTTGTATCTCAAAAAGAAATTGAATATATCCAAAGTGAATATATCCAATATCCAGAGGACCCCCTGTGGCTGCTGCTTGTCATTCGACAAAAGAATGATCTTCAGAATGAACGACTTCTAAAATGAAAACATGAAACAACTTTAATGAATATGCTGTAAGAAAAACGACATAAGGGAAATTTAGATGGACACTTGTATCTCCTAATTTGTGTATGTTGGTCAGCTTCTCCATGACCTTACCTAATTGCTTATATACTTCATACTTATGAAAGCATACATTTGTAAATGTTATTTTTAAAAAGGAAAGTAAAGTTTCTTATGTTCCCTAGAAACAACTTCTTGTTTAAAGCTTTAAAACTTCACAAAAGAATGTTCGAACTGCCCTATGTGCTGGCTACCCCATATGCCAGGGTCTATGAACACACAGATTCATCAGTTGATACACGTAGCAGAAAAAGAGAGATTCTGAAAGGGTGCTGCCACCCACTATAGACACTCTCATCATCAGCCCCCAACAAACATACCCGCTGCGCGCCCAGCACTGGGCTTCCTGCAGGAGGCAATTCACATAGGGGCAGCAAGTGTCAGCATCAAAGCAAACAGAAGAACATCCTCATGGAAAGTTAAAATACAAGATAGGAAACTAACCAGAAAATTAGGAAAGCATACATGTTAAAATTAAATGTCATGTCAAAATACATGTCAAAGCTAAATGTCAAAATTAGCAAGTTAATATTTATGTTATATGTAACCATTTATGATTAATATTTATGTTATATGTAACCATTTTAAGGTAATTATAAGTTTAATGACAAGTAACAAGTTTTATAACTACTGATTCATTTGTTTTCAGGGGGACATTAAACCAGTGAATGCCTACCAGCATTATTTTTAATTTTCAAATTCAATAAATGGGATTCCTTCTTCAAGGAAGCTCGTAGAAGACCACTGAAAGATGGAGATGACCCGACTCCCCACGAAAACAAAGTGATAGTTCCAGGACAATATTCAGAAAAGGAGTTTATTAAACTTAGGTTAAATCAGCAGAAGGAGTTCTGCACAAAAATCAAAGATTCATAAATACACTAGAAAGAAATAGAAAATTAGGTGACCGAAGGAACATCTTTTCAAAGTAGACCCACAAACCCCTCTTTTGGACTTAATTTTGCTCAAAAATAATAACAAAACAATAGATCCCCTGAATTTAAATTAATGAAAGAACTCAAAACTAAAAACTAGATGAAAATGAGAAAACCCATTTGCATAAAAGAGAATTTTCCAAGGCCTAGCAAAACTTAGGGAACATGAGCCTCATTCTAGAACTCCATTTACACATCTGCATCTGACTCTTTCCTCCTGGTCTTACTGAGCCCGGTAACTGCTCTAGCCCGGAAGAGGCAAGAACTTCACAGCAGATAGGAGCTTTGTTCAAGCAAAATGAAGCTGCTTGCCCCCCAGACCAGGCAAAGCCCAGCCAGGCGACCGAGAAGCACCTGTGGTCAGATGGAGGTGGGGCCACCGCAGAGGGAACAGGTGTGTCTCTCTCCCTTTGCCCTGACACTCAGCAGGTAAGGGAAAGACTAGAAACCAAATTCAAGAAACTCTGGGATCCGTGCAATGTTCTTACACTTCTTTTTTTTGTTTGTTTTGTTTTGTTTTGTTTTGGCCTATCACTTAACATTTCCCCATCTATCAGGCAGAAGAAGAATGAGACCTCAATGCAGCAGAGCTGTGGACAGGGAGTCCTCGGCCCATTTGTGGTCAGTGGTGAACCCGCCTTGAAGGGCCAGTGCATTCCTGCCAACACAGCACCTCACAGCGGTGGGGCAGCATTTCAGGGCTGCCGGCCATGGACTTGCTTATTGCCTTCATCCGACACTAGAGTGGGCCGCGGGAACAGTGGTGCCCGCCTGGCTTACAGTCAAGCACCCCCAGGAGCAGCAGTCAGCTTCGCTACCTCTCAGCCAGACTTAACAAAGCAAAGTCCACAGGACAGGTTGGCCATGTGGCCTGCCTGGAGCATTCTGAGGACTCTCCTTAGATGACTCCAGCCTTGCAAGGAAGACAAATGTCTAGAGAGATTAGGACCTCAAGAAGCTGTCCATTCCAGCAGGCTTCACCTCGTAGGTGTGAGCAAACTCAAGTCAGAGGAAGAGAGTAATATATATATATATATATATATATCCCCCAAACTCTCTAACTCTTACTTGAGTTATATATATATATTTACCCTTAAACAGTTTAAGAGACATTAGCAAAAGGTCTGGCCTCGGATTCCCCAGATACACCAAGTTAGTCTTAATCTGCTGTTTTCTGCTCTGCTAGAGTCTCAGTAGCCTGTCTGCCCAGATTTAGCTTTTTGGCTGTGGGAAGATATTTGCTCTGTTTTTTTTTGGGGGGTGGGGGGTTTTGGGGGGGTTTTTTTTGCAGTTTTTGGCTAGGGTGGGTTTGAACCCACCACCCCCAGCATATGGGGCCAGCGCCCTACTCCTTGAGCCACAGGTGCTGCCCGAAATTTGCACTGCCAATGCTCCTATCTGCTCAATTTTGAAACCAATAGCATGCCTTCACAAAATCATCTATCAGACAGAAGGGACACGGGACACAGCCTTAACAATAATCCTTTATCTAACTTTCCACTTGCCAAAATTTTATGTTGAGTAGCTCAGTTAACATGCAAAGGAAGAGAGAAGCATGTTGACCCACATGGAGAATCAGATATGTAAACCTTGATCTCAAGATGAGCCTCTGACCCTCAAAGTCAACCCGCAACAGCCTCCAGACAGCTATCACCCCTTCCTGAGGACTGATAAAATCATGACATTCCTTGTAGATGTCAAAATAGGAACAGAAACATGTGCTCCCTTTCCTCCTTGAAGAACACAGATGAACAACCCTGTAGTCGATGTCACTGCACAGCCACAGACACACACGGGGCATTTCCACTGACATTGAAACAGCATCTCAGAAAGGGAAGCCACTTGTGAGGCCACTGAATGCCACCCTGGTATTCAACAAATTCAGTGAAAATCTGGATTCTCTCTCTTCACAGCACTCCAGGTAAGTGCAGGCAATCTTCTAGAACACCTGCCACAATGGAGTCTTCACAACTCCTAGGGTGGCCTGGCCTGTACTCAGTTTTTACACTTCCATTCCATTATCAAGCTGAAGTAGGCATCCCTAACACGAAATCGTTCTCCCCAACAATCACAGTTTTGTCCTCTAAAGACCCTCAGGGGTCTGGGGTTGAAGTGAAAGTGACGCCACGTCAGTCCCCCTGTACTGCCGTGGCCACCATCAATACACAGACAGGGGACGAGGACTGTCTCTGGGTCCTGCTCCTACCAGGAGAAACGCTGGTTGAAACCTGTAAAGAATACTCTTCAAAGCAAATCAGAGTCGCTTACAACTTATAAACAATAGTTGATTTAGCGATAAGAACAGAGTTGAGCATGAGCAACAGGGCTTTTTAAAAAGCAGAAGAAATAGACTTATTACATATAATCACATATGTCCAACTATTTCTAGCCCAGGTATAATCTGTATATAATGAGTATTGTTACAGGAGATAAAGATAACAATAATAACAATAATTTTATTTATAAACCATTTCCAGCCAATGTGCTTAAAACACTATTAAAAACATCAAAAGAGTAAAACACAAGTTGTTCTTCAGAAGTAAGATGAAGCATTGCTAAAAGAATTGGAGACTAAGATCAGAGGACAGAAGGATGGCTCCAGGTGTCAGGAAATATCACAGAACGCTCTTTCCCTCCTGTTCTTTTTTCTACTCTAGTTACTAAAAAAAAAAAAAATCTTGAATCCTATTTGCCACGTTCGCTACCGCATTTATTTCCTAAATACCTACTACCTCTTCAGTTGTTACTTTCTAGATTAAATTTTCTCTACTTCCTTGGATGAAGATGTCATTTTTCTGTCCAGTCAATCAAATACATACAACAAATACTTAAAAAAAAAAAAAAAAAAAAACAATCTGGCTCGGCACCTGTAGCTCAGTGGTTAGGGTGCCGGCCACATACACTTAGGGCGCCAGCCACATGCGCTGGGGCTGTGGGTTCAGGCCCAGGCCTGCTAAACAACAACAACAACTAAAACAAAAAGAAACAAAAAAAATAGCCGGGCATTGTGGCACGCACCTGTAGTCCCAGCTACTTGGGAGGCTGAGGCAAGAGATTCACTTAAGCCCAAGAGTTTGAAGTTTCTGTGAGCTATGATGCCACAGCACTCTACCAAGGATGACATAGTGAGACTCTGTCTCAAAAAAAAAACAGAAGAGTGATGAAGCCATTTCTCCAATATCAGGGTTTTCACACGCTCATTCTGTGCTCTGTATTTTCCATATATACAACAACACTGAAGAAGAGAAAGTACAGGCAATGCCCATCTCCAAGGCCTGTGTCAGTGTAATTTCCAACTTTTCCACCAACATGACATCCTCCTGTTCTGAGTTTTACAATAACCACTAACTCCCTCCTCTCTTCAAAAATTAGATGGTGTGAAAAACACTGTTGGACACCTACACCACAGCCATTTCCTTCCTCTTGGTCCTGTCTTCCTTGCTAACAGAATATAATTTTTGCTGAAGTATCAGGCGGTCATACGCTTGTGGATGGTGGACTCTTCCCTCCTGGGGAGATGTTAAATCTAAGAGATCAAGAGTGATTCCACCACCACCCCTTTGCCAGTAGCATGGTCAGTCCAATTCTGGCCAAGAAGACGTAACAAAAATTCCAGGAGCTTTCCAGGAGAGGTCTGCCTCCCTGATGGCACCTCAGACTATTTGTAGGTGTGATCTTTAGAGCCAGAGCAGTGACCTTGAAATCGTGAGATGTAGGACCACAGGACCAAGCTGATGCGCTGGGTTCAGTGGAGTGGAAAGATGGAAAGACTTGGGTCCCTGAGGGAGTTGTCAAGCATGCCTCCAATCAGCCTACATTGTGTTTCTGGTCAGATGAGATCATTTTCCCTCTGGTTTCAATCAATCTATTAAATCAGGCATTCTCAAACTCACCACTTACAACACCCGAACCAACTCAAAAGCACTTCTTGTTGTGTAGTTGGTTGGGAATTCATGTTTTTAGAAAACACTGTCACACAACCGAAAATACTTGGAATCTTTTGTAAGCAATTTGAATATCGCACAGGTTAACATTTGAGTGCCTAATATTCACTAGGCACATTAACCTCCATCATAGCTTTTAATTCCTATAATTACAAGGAAGATGAGTATTATCTCAGTTTATACATAAAGGTAAGCAGAGAAAACAAGCAGTTTGCTTCACATACACTGTTTAGAAGTAGTAGAGCTAGGATTTTGAAGGCAGGGTTTGTTTTTCCTTGTTGGGGGGTGGGGGGTTGTTTGTATTTTTTTGGAGTCAAAGTTCAGTTCTTTTTTTTTTTTTTATTAAATCATAGCTGTGTACATTAATGTGTCAGCTCTTTTTTCATTCCTTTAAGCTACATTCATGGGGTTCTTACTTCTAGCTACAATCCTAGACATAATATTGACAATGATTTATGTGGCGACTTATCTGTGGAGTAGTATTGAAACCGTGGTTGAAACACTCCACAAATGTGAAAGTTTTAACTTAGTGGGGTCTCAAAAAAAAAAAAAAATCGAGTTCAACATCGCATTGATAAACGGCATGGTCCTATAAAAATTGGGGTCCAATGTATCATGACAAAAGCTGAAAATGAGCTGCCTATGGTTGATATGTTTTTTGTTAACCAATATAATCAAAAAACAATTAGGCAGTGTGGGAATTTTTCAGGTTTCTTTCCCTTCTCCCTAACTGTTAACTTCTAGGCACATCACTTGGTCCTTATCTCATGGCACAACCCTAATGAAAAGAAATCATGGCATCACCACAGTAAGCAAATATTCTGTGCTGCTCAATAAATAAAAACATTTTTAAATTTCTTACTGGTCAAGCTATGATCAGCACACAGCTTTGGGATGGCATAAGATTGACATAAGTGCATTTATTTGCTGAATATAAACGTATTGAGTGAGTGGCATTGTACTGGGCACTGAGGATGCTGAGGCTGGACACGGCAAGGGGCCCCTGCTTGCAGGAAACTGTGGTTATCTCAAGGTAAGTGGACAATAAGCCAGCACATGAAAAGATGAATGTGAGTCTCGGGCAGGACAGTCACCAGGAAGAAAGAGAAATGGAAGAAGGGCCTACGTTGGACAGAGTGTAAGGAAGTCCCCTCACTTTGAAAAAGCTGACATTTGGAAGAAGGAGGTGATGACAGATTAAGAAGAGTGCAGGGTCCAGAGGAGACGAGAAGGGCACGTGTCGCATCAGAGGTGGCAATAAGTGGCCGTCCCTAGAGGGCCGCAGCTGCCATCAGTCCTTGAGTACAGCTCGCCTTGTCCAGCTCCTAGCACCATCTCCCCTGGATGGTAAGATGTTTCCAACTTCACACCTCAAACCCCAAGCTCCTCCCTCCCCTCCCACACCTGAAATCTGTCCCCTGACGCTGTCCCTGTCCCAGCTGCTGGCATCACCCGTCTTGCTTGATGTCATCTTTAGCACCAGCTCTTTCTCCCTCCACTCCTCACCTAACCTGGCAGGGAACCTTCTCCATCCTTGCCCAATAAATCCAGAATATGACCTCATCTCACCACCCAAGGTTATGAGGTTATCTCTCACCCAGATTATTACTCAGGGGTAGGACCAGGGCACGGCAGGTTTGGCCCCTGGATACGGTATTTAAAGAGACACTCACTCCCCAGACCCCTTGCACAGCCCTGGGAGCAGCTCCTTGCATGCTGCACCTGGGGGGCTGCCTTCCTACCCCGCAGTCATGGCCCTACAGTTTCAATCAGCTCCACACTCTTCCCCTGCTCCTGGACCATCTATTCTCAGCTCAGCAGCCACAGGGATGCCTATGCAATGTAAACTAATCTTGTTCCTCCCTGCTCAACCCCTGAGCTAGCTGCCCATTTCACCAAGAGTAAAAGCTACAGTCTTTCCAGGAGGCCACACTCACTGCATCAGGTCACTGACCTCCTCTCCTCCACAGAGTCCTCAGTCCTCCGTCAGGTTCTTGGCGAGAGACTGTCCCACCAAGTCCCTCTTCTCCCTGACACCTGCTGTGGCTAATTCCCTCACCTGTTTCATCTCTTTGCTCCAAAGGCACCTTTGACCTGTGGCCCACCTTGACCACCACTGCAGCCTGTCGCAAGACCCTCCCCTTGGCACCCCCCACCGCCTAATCCGACACAACTTTTCATTTATCTGCAGCACTGACCACCTTCTAACGGTCTAAAGAACTGACTTCTTCTGTTCATGCTTTATGATTCATGTCCCTGTGCTAGAACATAGTTAGGGCAGGAATATTTGTGGGTTTTGTTCCCTGCTCCATCCAGGGAGCCCAGAGGAGTCCAGACGCACAGACAGCCCTCTGACAAACAGCTGTTGGAAGAGCCAGCAGAGCAGGGGTCACACACCAAGTCACTGCTGGGAAGGCCAGTGCCTTGGTCCAAGGGATATATGACGGGGCCAGGATTGGAATCATAGAAGAAAGGATTGGGGGCAATGGATGGGTGTTGCAGAAGGTCAGCCAGCAGGGACTTCTGATGCAGCAGAGGTGTGAGCTGCCCTGAGGAAAGGAATGCTGACATAGTGAAATAATGGAAGGTTTGTAGGAGGCAGGGGTAAGCCGATTTTCAAGAAACATAGAACCAGAAGATTTGTATTTAAAGATGCTAATTTTGAGATGCCTCCTAGATAGCCAGGTGGAAATAAAAGGTGATGTACAGGGGATAGGTCACAGTGGGAGATGAAAACACAAAGTCATCAGTGTCCAGATGGCGTGGAAAATCATGTGCCAGCCGAGTACTGTGACTCCCGCCTATAATCCCAGCATTTGGGGAGGCTGAGGCAGGAGGATCACTTGAGGCCAGGAGTTTGAGACCAGCCTGGGCAATACAGCAAGATTCCATTTCTACTAAATAAATATTTTTGTAATTAAAAAATTAAAATGATCTGCATCTATAAACCTAGCTATTCAGGAGGCTGAGGCAGGAGCATGGCTTGAAGCCAGGAGTTTGAGGTCACTGTGAGCTGTGATCACATAACTACTCTCCAGCCTGGACAGACAGAGCAAGACCTTGTCTCTGAAGAGAAGAAAAGGTTCTGTGTCTAGATGCTGGTGTACACATGGAGAAGAGAAAAAAGGAGCGGCCAGAAGAGGAACACAGGATGGAACAACATGATCTTAAAGCTTCTCTTACGGAGGTTTCCCAACCCTCCAAATCTTCCTATTTCACTTTTTCCAGAAATGTGTATTTCTCTACCCTCTTTCTAGATATTTGTGGTCATTTTTCATTTTTTCCCCCAGCCATTATTTCCTCCAAAGCATTTTCCATATCCTCAGGTCAGGCTTTGCAAACCTAAAACCATTTTCAAAAGTCTTTAAACTCAGTCAATTTGTTGGTGAATTCATCGTTACAATATAGGCACGGAAACAAGTAGGTAAATTAAAATAGGCTTTATTTCTCAAACTCTAAGTTATTTTTTAATCTCCTTTTCCTTCCAAGCTGGATACGATGGCATTTGTGCCAGTAAGAGACAAGAAAAATCGTCACCAGTTAACATTTTCCAAAAATATTCTGAGTGCTTGAAATTTCTCTGTTTTCATCTCACTTCATGGAGGTCATCCCAAATCCTACTGTTAACAGACGAGTAGTGTTTTGGTGACCTTCAAGCAGTTTGTTTTGGACTGAAGGAAGGAGGACAGAGGCAGAGAGGAGCAGAAGAAACGGTTAACTGAGGACGCCTCTGAAGATACTTACTGACGACTCTACCTCACCACGCAGTTGAGGTCATCTGATCCTAGAAAGAACACGGAAAAATTATGGCATGAAACTGACTCACAGGCTAAGAAATCACCTTGGGCCTTAACTGTCCATTCGGCACGTCACACTGCAAACTATGCCAGGATCAAGGCCAGGCCTCTGCTCTAAACCAAGTTCTAAAGCCCCGAGCCCACCTACCACATCCTCCCTGTGGGTGGCTGGTCCAGGCTGGACTCTGCCAGCCTGCTTCCTGGGCATGGCTCCCACAGCTCACAGTGGGACATCAGCCTCGAAAGGGTCTTTCTGCTGTTTGTTTTCTCTCGTCCTTATCACAGAGGTGGATGGTATTAGATATGTTTCTTTTTAAGCAAGGGTGAGGTAAGCAGAGGTCACCCCAGTGTCAGACAGAGATGTAGAAAAGCAGATACAGTTACAGCACAAACCCACCAGCCCAAAGAAAAAACAAAAGAATTCACACTTCAATTGGTTTTGAAGCGACACTTCAAAACCAATTGAAACCAAAGTGATGATCGGGGGTCACTTTCTAGAGGGAAGTCAGACCCAGACCTTCATGTTGAAGAGCTCTTGTGCTGAGACAACAGCGGTAAACATGTGTCGCCCACTTCAATGCTCCTATCTCAAACCAGATGTGGGCGATTTGCTAATGCCTCCTTCAGCAGGCAATTAAATTCAAGAGAGGCTGGAAACAAAATCTAGGATGGGCAGCCTTCAGTCCTCCCTGCCAACTCTGTTTCCATCCCTAAAGCAGAGGAGACAGCAGGCTTCTTCAGAGCTGTAGTTCATTCATAAGAAAGAGCAAAGAAAGAACGCAGAGGGGTTCCTATACATTTTCTCCTGAACCTTAAGCTCCAAGGGACGATGGCCATGCCTGTGTATCAACATTCCATTTTTAGGGCTTTGCACAGAGTTAGAACTCAGCACCTGTTTCTGGAATGATCCCCTGCCTTCTAGATCTCGGTGTCCCAGTATCCTTTCAAATCAGAGTTTACAAGCAGGACGGTGGCCGTGGAAGTTGGAATCTGCTAAGAAGTGTGGACCGACCCACTTACCCATAAAAAGAGAGAAAAGCAGAGCTAACCAGGAGTGAAGACCCAGAAGAATCTCTCATTTTACTCTCATCTTTACTTTCTATGCTGTTTTATTTTGCAACCAAGTCTCACTGCTGCCACTTTCCCTTTTTCTGCCCCCCTACCTTTCTTTACAAGCCCTGAGTCCTTTTGGTCCCCCTTTTCCCTCCTCAAGCCCCAACTTGCTCTTTCCTGGTGGCTGTTTGCCCTCTGCCGTGTGCTTTATATCACTGTCACCTACGTTGCCTCTCACCACATTCCAGCACCTTTGACGTCACAGGCCACAAGGTGGCCTGTGCAGAAATCAGACCCTCCATCAGCCTTTGAGTCATAATAAGATGAAAAGTGCTGTCTCTAAGGAACTATGTGAGGGTCAGGCACCGTGGCCCACACCTGTAATCTCAGCACTTTGGAAGGTAGGTGGATTGCTTGAGGCCGGCAGTTTGAGACTAGCCTGGACAACATAGCAAGATCCTATCTCTAAAAAAAAAAATTTTTTTTTTCATTAGCCAAGCGTCATGGTGCACTGTAGTCTTAGCTACTCAGAAGGCTGAGATGAGGTCACTTGAGCCCAGGAGAGCAAAGCTGCAGTGAATTGTGATCATTCCACTGCCCTCTTGCCTAGGAGACAGAGTGAGACCTTCTCTTTGGGGTGAGAGTGAGAGAGAGACAGAGAGAGACAGAGAGAGACAGAGAGAGAGAGAAGAAGAGAAAGAGAGAAAGGAAGGGAAGGGGAGGGGAGGGGAAGGGGAGGGGAGGGGAGGGGAGGGGGAAACAAACAAACAATGTACCCATTGTTCAGAGGCTCAGTTCCAGTCTGTGTCCTATTTCTATGGTTCACAACGCCGTACTGCCCAGAGCACTTACTTTCCCTGTTCTAAGAATTTAATAAATTCAGTCTTGATAGTTACAGGTTCACTTGATGTGATCTATATGATTTATTCCTTACCTCTCTGTTATAATAAATGAATAAAAGCATGTAAATTTCAAAGTATTAATTAAATTACTTCACAGATACATTGTATAAACCTTTAGAAACTTTAGATATTTTTGCCATCCAAACTAAACAGCATTAACTAGCTGTACAACTTTGGACCCTCATATCACCTAATTGGTCCTTAAGTGAAATCACTTCTTAAACGAAGCTTTAGTTTGATAAGTTGCCTGCAAACCCAGCTTAGCGTGTTGCACATAAAGGTGCCCCTGAACCATTGATGAATGAATCCAAACATCTCATTATTTTTGTGAAGGTTAAGGGCAATAGGAAATGTAAAATCATGGCTCAGCACCCATTGCCCTGTGGTTGGGTCACCAGCCACATGCACCAGGGCTAGTGGGTTGGAACCCAGCCTGTGCCTGCAAAACAACAATAACAACAACAAAATAGTTGGGCATTGTGGCGGGTGCCTGTAGTCCCAGCTACTTGGGAGGCTGCAGCAAGAGAATCATTTAAGCCCGAGAGTTTGAGATTGCTGTGAGCTGTGAAACCATATACTCTACAAGAGTGACATAGTGAGACTCAGTCTCAAAAAAGAAAGAAAGAGAGAAGGAAAGAAAGAGAGAGAGAGAGGGAGGGAGGGAGAGAGGGAGGGAGGGAGGGAGGGAAGGAAGGAAGGAAGGAAGGAAGGAAGGAAGGAAGGAAGGAAAGAAAGAAAGGCAAAATCACTATGCAAACTATATACTAATATGGAAATGAATGGACTGCTGCTATAACAAAAATGTGAAATGTGTACTGTGAATCTGGAGGTGATAAAGCAGATATTGTAGATTAGATGGTGCTCATGCAGGCAATTTGTCTCTGCAGCTAAATGTGACCAAAGGCAGAGCCTGGACCCCACCAGACTCGCCGGTGTCACTTCCTGTGTGTGCCCTTTCACGGCCACTCAAACTCAGCCCGGTCACTCTCTGCTCCCAGGGGCAGCCTCCCCTGCCACCTTCCTTCCTCTTCTTGCTCACCCCCCATTCCTTCTCCACACAGCTGCCAAGAAATGCATTTAAAATTATTTTAATGTGAATTAGCTTGTGCAGCTCACGAGCGTGACGTGGGCACTGATTGCCCCCCCCAGCCAGCACACTCACACCGTGTGCTGCGCTTTGCTCCCCCACCCTCCTTTTGTCCTCTCTGCCCCCTACTCTTTGCTTTTGTGGGGGCTCAGAAAATGATACCCCGGCATATGGCGTTTTGCTGTGCTGAGTACTTTGAACTAACAGAGATCGGAAGGCCCCAGGAGGAGCCTGAGAAGAAGAGCTGCTGTAGGACCTTCCCCGCCTACCTGTCTCTCTCTCCTCTCTCTCCCCAAGGGGGTCATGGACCTACAGCTCCTTTTCCCCAAGCCACCCATCAAACCTCTGAGCTTCCTCCATCTCTCTGTATAGGAGCTGGCCATGGAGAAATCCTGACCTGCCAGGTCTGAGAGCAGGTCCTGAGACCGTCACTCCAGAGAGGTCCTGCCCCTCCCCAGGGAGGCCGAGAAGACTCTGAGCAGCCAGGCCTTGCTGGGTCCCCACCGCTCCTGTGAAACTAGATCACTCAGTTTTGTCCAGGCGCAGGTCTGCAGGGCTGTCCAGTCCTCCAGGCTAAGCATGAAAATGGACGGTTTTCCTGGCCTCGGGTCTCCGTTTGTGAAGGTTCTCACGTCACGTACAATCCGTCATGTTTCTCTCTCCTTAGCCTGACTTTTGCTACAGGACTGTCCACTGTGACCCCCATGACAGGCGAGGAGAGACTTCACGCCTTCCAGCCCTGCGTCTTTCACCACCAGCTGCACTGACTCCCTTTCAACTCTCGGGAGGCCCAAGCCCCGTCCTCACAGCCCCGCCGCACACTGCTCCTGGCCTGGGATGCCACCTGCCCTCCTTCCCTCCCCTGGCCCAGCCCTCATCCTGCTCACTGCGGCCACAGTGTCGCTGCCCTAGGACGTTCCTGCCCCTCCACACACTAGTTTTTCTGTCCTATCACCCTGTATTTTTCCTTCATAAGATTTTCGAAAAAAATCTTTAATTATATTATATTCGGATACAGCTTAATATTCGTTATATTCAGATACAGCTTAATACCAATTTCTATCACTAAAACTAGAAGGAAACGTGGCTAGGTGACCCATCTCTTTTGCTTTCCACATTTCATTCTACTTTGTGACCCCAGTACCGGCCACCACACGGAGCAGGAGGCACATGCTTAATTAAAAAGATGTGCGTTGATGGGTTTAGAAATCATTTAAATTAAAAAATAAATTTTAAATAAAATATTGAATGTTGAATTATTAAGGAGTCTAGACGGGCTGTGATAAATCCAGAGAAAGGAGCTTTCTAAAATGTCATCATTCATTTATTTACACAAAAAGCATCAACTGAGCACCTATTCTAGGTCTAATGCCTGCCCTCCTAGGAAGCTTTAGTTTATTTATTTATTTATTTATTTTTTATGACATTCTCTTCCAATACACGGATGTATCTTGGGCACATGATCCCTCCAGAGGATGTCTGTCTTTCTGTCCTTCTTTCCTTCCTTCCTTCCTTCCTTCCTTCCTTCCTTCCTTCCTTCCTTCCTTTCCTTCCTCCCTCTTTTACAGACTTCAGGACTCACACAAACAATGTCCCAAATGAAATGAAGATTGCAAGATGGATATGAAATTGAATTTTACTCCCCCATGGAAATGTTCCCGTTCTGGTGGTGACATGTGGAACACTCCTCTTGGTGGGGAGAATTGGAATCACAATAACCGTCTTGGAGTACACAGGAACTGTTTGAGTACAATCCTGATAAAACTCGCTGGGACAACACAGCCAGGGATGAAAGAAAATCAGGCCAGAACCCAGGACAAGTCAAGACAGCAAACCTAAAAGAAATAAAATGTGCCCATGTCTGTCTCTTCTGTGCGCCTCTGCTTTGGCTTGACAAGCGTTATTCTGCAAATTGGGGGAAGCCAGTTGCAGAGGCTCATACCTGTAATCCAGCACTCTGAGAGGCCAAGGCAGGTGGATTGCTTGAGCTCAGGAGTTCAAGTCCAGCTTGAGCAACAGCAAGACCCCATCTTCACTAAAAATAGAAAAACCAGCTGGGCACTGTGGCAAGCACCTATAGTCCCATCGACTTGGAAAACTATGGCAAGAGGATCGCTTGAGCCCAAGACTTTGAGGTTGCTGTGACTATGACATTACAGCACTCTACTGAGGACGACAAAGTGAGACACTGTCTCAAAAAAAAAAAAAAGAAAGAAAGAAAGAAAGAAAGAAAGAAAGAAAGAAAGAAAGAAAGAAAAGAAAAAAAAGAAAAAGAAAGGAAAATGCACAGGAGATTTGTGACTGCCCCTGGGGGTCAGAGGTTAAAGGTCCCATAATCAATAGTGCAGATGGAGTAGAAATTGTGCAAATAATGCAGTGAGGAGATTGTGGACAAAATCAACACGTCAAGACTGGGCCCTCTGGAACACCACTGGCAAGACTGAAATGAGATCTATGTCTGTGCATCACCCCCTGTGTTCATCAATTCCTTCATTCGTGGACTCATTCAACAACTACTTTATTTTTTCCTATACTCAAACTTTCCTAAGGGATAGGATTTTTAAAAAATAATGCGGTTGGGCTTTCTAATGGGAAAAACCTACTTAAAATCTCAGAAAGCCTGGTTAAAAATACATAAAAAGTCCGCCTTACACCTTACCCCCAGAGTCCTTCAAGTAAACGTCCACTCACCCCAAGCTCAGTTCTGAGTGTCACCTCATGTAAAACTCTCTGACACCAGTTGTACCCAGGTCATAGATCCTGGGAAGTGCAATATTTAACTTGATTATTTTCTGTTTGACCAGAGATAAGAAATCTCCTTTCTGGCAAGAAAAGGTAAACCCTGCAGGTATTCACCTCTCAGGGCCCAAGGTGCTCCTCAGGTGGAACTCACAGGCACGGCCCCTCCACACACACACACACAGTGGCTCCAGAATGCCTGCTTTGTCCTGCGGATTCTGTTTGTAAACTCAGCCTCCCTTGAAGAAGCACAGTCTCCATTTACCTGAACCTTTGCCCAGCATTGATTTGCAGGCCTGCAGGACAAACAAAACATCACACAGGGAAGGGAGGGAAAGAGAAATAAAGCTCCCTATATTATCACCCAAGGGTTCCGCCCATTTTGACAAAAGATTGCAGCCCCCCCAGCTTGTCTCCCAAAGTCAGATGCAAACACAGGCCCTGCTCTGACACAGGGATTGGGCTCAGATAGCAGATCTAGGTTGATAGAACTTGCCTGGGTCTGCCTCCAGGGCAGCTTAGAAAAAGTACCTAGGGAGTTGCTAAATTTTTGACATTTTTACCACTAACTCTGCTATTGACTAAACAAGGAATGATTACTGTAGCAACTTCCTGCATAAATTGTTAAAAATCAACCAATCAGCTGGCTGCAGCTGTCGTGGTCAGGGGTTGGGTCTTTGAGCTTCTGATTAGCACCTGCCAGTCTGAAAATTAAAAGTCACCTCAGAGGAAATAGCAGATACTTAACAAATCATGACGATTCCTCTGTCTACCACGCAAATGAAAGAAGATGAAGTAGAATAATTGAATGCTTTGACCTAGGCATTATCTATTTCAAGCATTCCTTTTATAAGTGAGGAAACTGAGAATCAGAGAAAAATTTAAAGGTCCTATGCCACACAGCCTCCCAGGGAATGTGACGGACCATGGCCTAAATTTCAAATCAGAGTGTGATTCTGGTATATTCAAGAGTCTAGAGGCAATACGCCACAGCATTTGACATCAGGACTGTCCCAGAAATTCTAGATCACCAAAACCAGACCATACTCTGCCCCTCGGAATGACTTGGAGCCGAGCCTAGGACAGAAATCCTCTTGAGGAAACTCATTCTTCCTCTGGCCACTTGCGGTGGCTTCTTGTGCCTGGTTCTCAGCTTGCAGGACACCTGATTCTTGGTCCAGCCCCCACCCCCTTGCCCATCCCAGCAATCTTGATACAGAGGCGATGAGCCTCCTAGCTTGCTTTTTCCCCTTACAGCTGTCAAACCTTTCCAGAAGTTACCAGTTTTTGTTTTCCTTTTTTTTTTTTTTTTTAGTTTCAGAACATTATGATAGTGGAACCGTTTTGGTTACTTGGATTGCTTTTGTGCAGTTTGAGTCAAAGTTGTAAGTGCACCCGTCAGCAAGGCATGAGCATGGGTTAGGTGTGAACTTACCAGGCTCCCTGCCCTCCTGCCACCTGCTTGGTTTCTGTTGAGTTTTACTACCATATGTGCACATGGGGGCTGATCAATTAGTTCAATTTAACAGTGAGAACATATGGTGCTTGCTTTTCCGTTCTTATGAAACTTCACTCAGAAGAATGCTCTCCAATTCCATCCAGGTTATTACAAAGGGTACTAGTTTACTTGTTTTCTTTTAATGTCTGAGCAGTGCTCCATGGTATACATGTACCACTAGGGGGTCTTTACCCAAAGGGGAAAGAAAATTCTTTGCATCAAAAAGATACTTGCACTCAAAGTTACCAGTCTCTAAGTGTAGAGTAACAGAGTCCCTTCCAGGATTTCTGTGAATGTCTGCCTTATGCTTGGATCCATTGCTTCCAAGATCATTGATAAAAACTGCTGATAATCAGCAGGAAGGCTCCACTTGTTTTCTTTATCTACACAATTATTTGTCACAGAATGCTTGGCTTAGAGAAAACAAGGGTCCTATCGTGTAATAATGTAATGCTGAGGCTCAGTGCTGGGGCACATTGCACAGTGCTTGGTAATACTGGGGCTCAGAAAACACTATCCTAAAATGTTCGCTTCTGAAGGCCTCAGAACAGAGGTTTTTCTCTGCCTTTCTCCTGCCTCTCAATCCCAATCTCCCCCAAGGCTACCACAGAAACTAGAATCCCTGTCTCCCAAGGCAGATCATAGAAACCAGAGCCCCTGTTCTCAAAAGCCTGCCATAAAACCTAAAAAATATTTTACATAAAAACTGGCCATAAAGAAATTCTCCAGCCTACCTTGTTTGAAGGTGGGTCATAACACCCCCATGCCCCAGAGGGCCCTGCCCCACACCCCGGGGAAGGATGCTGCTCAGAGGCCTGGAAGAATCTAGACGGACAGGCCCGGCTGGCTCCCCCTTCAGCCTCTTAGCATCAGAACGTACCCTTCGTGTCCAATCAGATTTCTAGACAGCTGTCCGTATTTTGATGAACCTGAGCATGACAGTGGACCATTTCCCCTGTTCCTTTACGTCTCCCTCCTGAAGGGCCCACGTACACACGTTACATACATCATTTATAGCGCCAATTATTCTGCCTTTTGAGAGTTGATTTTTCAGCAAACCAGAGGGTCAAGGCGAAGGCGCACTCTTGGTCCCACAGCAGCATTTCTGCCAGCCTCCTGTTAACCAGGAGCCCACACATTTCTTTAGCTTCCTTGGCTGTATAAATACATCTGTATCTTCTCGGAAGGGCAACTCGCTTCTCCATGTTACCTTTTTATTTCTGGAGCATAAGACTCGGTGATTCTTCCTATCAGTACGCAAACACTGAAAAAAATTAGATAACCCAACCACTTTGGGCATGCTCAGTTTGAAATAAGCAGGTTAATGTTCTAAGGAAGAAGAGAAGAAAAAACGAAGGAGGAAGCATTTGGGACCAAGGAGCGCATCATGGTGTCAGATGGTCTTCAATGCAGGTCTCCTGTGTTTCTCAGGCGAAGCGGGTGTGTTTAAACTATGGAATGTTTCTGTTACACTCCTGTGTCCTCAGTGCCACAGAGGGCTCTGGTACTAGTGCAAACTTCTGCAATCATCGGGGAAGCGTGAGGAGGAAGGCTCCACCCTGCCAGGGTGGCCTCCCAGGTGTGTTCCGTAGTCAAATCATTTGCATAAATCCTGGCTTAAATGAAATAAACACGTTTCTTAACTATTCTCAGAGCCTTATTAAGATCACAAATCACCAAAGGTAGCTCATTGCACGTACTTCCCCAGCATGGCTGGTGGTAGCTTTCTTGTCTAAGGAGTATCTCGTGGGACCAATGCTTTTGTGGCTCACAGTAACAGTCATTGGGGTGGTGGTCATGACTGAGCTCTTGTTCTGTACCAGGCATTGTGCAAAGCTCTTCACATATTATCCCATTCAACCTGTCCAAAAACCCTTGCCCATAGAAACCAGCATTCCTTTTCTCAAAAAACAGCCATAAAACCTAAAAATATTTTATTTAAAAACTGTCCATAAGTATCCCCATTTTACAGAAGAGGAAAGAGAGGTCCAAAGAAATTAAATAGTAATCTAAAGTCACACAGCTGGCACATTGAAGAATAGAATTCAAATCATTCTGACTCCACGATTCACACTTCTGACCACTCTAATATCTAAAAATATGTACTTGTACTTGCTTGTGAATATATTTATATAAAAAAAATTTTTTTTTGAGACAGAGTCTCACTTTGTTGCCCTCAGTTGAGTGCTGTGGCATCACAGCTCACAGCAACCTCCAGCTCTTGGGCTAGGGTGATTCTCTTGCCTCAGCCTCCCGAGGACCTGGGACTACAGGCTCCCGCCACAACGCTTGGCTATTTTTGTTGCAGTTGCCACTGCTGTTTTAGCTGGCTGGGACTGGGTTCAAACCCGTCACCCTTGGTATATGGGGCTGGCGCCCTACCCACTGAGTCACAGGCACCGCCTTATGTAAAATTTTTATATATAAATCCTCTCTAATCAAATCATGAACATAATCTCTGTTGCTGCCAATTCTAGCTGGCCATGGATGAGAACAATTACTTTGAGAGAGACAGGAGACCCCGGAGGGAAAGGGAGAGGGAAGGGCATCATTAGGCTTAGATTCGAACGGTGATTAGAATAGACTGGACCGTTTGTTTTCAGGGATGGAACCCATTTCTGGTTTTGACAAGTGCCTGCTAAATTAGTCTTTTCCCAATAAGGTGTAAAGAAAAGTAAGAGGGTTGTTTATTCTGTGCAAATATTTCACATTGCCAAGGTGACCAGAGAGACATCACAGGCAGAAAACTAGAACAAACCACAGGAACCAAGGGAAACCGATATAGCCCAACAAGGTAGATCTCAAAGTGAAACTAAAAATTTGAAAAGGTACACTAGAAAGGGAAAAGACTGTAGCCCAGATAACAATAAAAAAGAAAAAAAAAAAGTCATTTTTTTAAAAAAAACATTTCAAACTTCAAATGAAATGAAATTTTTCTGCAGGACCCATATTCCCTAGAGGGCCAGGTTCTCAACTACAAACCCACAAATAACAGAAATCACCAACGAAATAGAAAAAAAAAAAAAAAAACAAAGCTTCCTAGTAAAATTTAATTGAGTTTCCTGGAGGGACAAGTGAAACCAACCAACTTTTCCCCACCCTGGAAGGAATTTGAATCTCACATGCCCAGTGGGGTGGGGGGGAGAGAGCAAGTCAGTCTTCCGCAATTTAACATCACTGGGGTTTCTTTAAAACTTCGGAAGTCTCTTCAGGAAGCCAGGAGCATTTGGAAATTTAAAAATAAGCAGCATCTCCCTCCTCACTTTTCTTTCACCTGTTTAAACTGAGTCCATTGCTCACTCAAAGTTCAGGATCTCTGGCAGAGAAAGCAGATAGAGTTGGTGTGTCCTGGAAAGGGCAGGACTAGGCCAAGGAAGAGTCACCACCCCAGGCTAAAGCCTCTGGAGCCCTTTCCAGGCAGTGCCTCCCCCACCTCCCTTAGGCTCCGTGACACAGCACAGCTGCCCTGCAGCCTTCCTGCCTGCCTGTTTGAGGTTCCTGAAGACCTAACCAGGCCAAGGGTCATGTGTGAGCTGAGCACAAGTGTCTAAAATGGATTTTCTGCCAGCTGATTTTGCAGTTTAAAAAGTCCATTTTCTTTCTCTCCACTGCTTTAGCCTCAGTGTTTAAAGAAACAAGAGAAATAACAAATGCAATCAGTGTAACCTGGTTTATTTTACCCTCAATGAACCCCCAATAATAAAAAGGAAAAAAAAAGAAATAGTTTCCATCACCACCACCACCACCACCACCACCACCCCAAAAAGAAAGAAACGAGAGAAAAATCAAAGTTTTTAGCCATTAACATTCAGGAAAACCAAGCAAAGCCAACTTCAGAGCAACAGTTTCCCAGGGACAGGCGGTCAGCTAGTTGTACCTGGTGAATACCAGCTTGGTAGCTGGCTGAATTAGACAGGCTGAGTGGATCTGGGGGTACCAGGTGGGCTGTGGATTCCAGAAAAACTTGGGATGCCCCCTCTGAACTTGGCTTTTATTACAGGACCAGTATGGTGGAGCCCAGGACATCTCAGTTTACAATTGAAATTAAACCCATTTTGAAAGAAATCTAAGCCTCTGATGTGTTAACACTGTAACTCTACGTAGAGGCCTCCGCAACAAGGTCACTCAAGCTTTAACAGCATCAGGAAGGCAAAGTCCTATTCTGGACTGATGTACCCTGGCTTTTCTGAGACAGAATTTAAACGGCTGAAGTTAAATAACATCAACCCAGGGGCATTTGCAGCCAAGTTCCACCATGCTAGCAGACACATCCTCTTGTGCATTCCTCTAATATCCACTGGGACCTGATGAAAGACTCTGTACTGGGTGCCAGAAAATAGCACAGTAAAACCCCAGGATTTCTGTGCTCCCAGGAGCTCACAAGATAGCCAAGAAGCTAAAGAGGGGCCTGTTGGGAAGAAAGGGCCCTCCGTGGAAATGTGAAGCCTGGATATGCAGAAACTCACAGAAAGATCAGCTCGTGAATACTGGGGTTTCAGAATGATATAGGTAATTTTTGAAGGTTACAGATTTTCCCTTCAAGCGTTCAAGTACAAAGTAGGCTCAAATGCTGAAAACCTAAGAAGATCACAATCTGTCAAAACCGTGTCTATTCTTTTTCTTTTTCATGTCTCAGACATCTGATCAAAGAGGCAGAAGATGAGAGTTCAGCGCCCAGTCTCCAGAAACGGAATGAAAACTCGCGGGTTATTTTCTTGAAATAGCCCCATTTCATCATCATTTTAGGAAACGTCGTTTCACTCCCTTCCTGAAATCGTAAAGCGATAACAAATTACCCTTGGCACCACCTCCCTCACTAGGATGTTGAGAGAATTAATGAGATAGTGTCTATGAAATGCTTTGAGCTCATTGGAAGGTGTCACAGAAGCTAAGTAAGAAATACTATTACCATTGAAGCTCTTCTAATCCAGAGAGCTTCAGTGGAGCTGTAAAATACCTCCGTTCTCTCTTCAAATCTTTTTCTCCCGAACTTTTAAAAGGTTGGCATGACTGATTCATCTAACATTACCGAAAGCAGCCAACAAAATGGAAAAGAAAAGCTTAATGTAAATCCTTCTGTGTTTCTGCACAACGGGTTACGCAGAGCAAAGTGTACAGCCTACTTCCTGCCTTCCCCTCCGGCTCAGGGCCCTCTCTGGTTATGTGGCTGTAACTTATCCTCACCCATACAAAAATTATTCATTTTCCACTCTGAGTCAGAACCCTTTGGTCTCCAAACGTGGTAATGAAAAGGCATCCACTCAAGCCATTTTAACTTTGGGATGTTTTATCTCCCTGGCTGCGAGGCCCTTTAGAAATCACCTCCTTTATTTGCATCTGCTTGATTGGTGTGTGTTTGAATTTTGCTCCATTGGAAAGGTGGATCTTTCTCCCCCTGTGCTGAGTTAACAGATCCCCACTTAATTATAAGCTTCTCAGCAGTGGAGGTGAACTTGGTTCTTTCCCTTGATCCTGATTCTTGGTTTGCCGTTTGTATCCATGTTATTGTGATCTTCAAATAGTCTATTTGGGGAGAGGGAGGGAGAGGCCAGGACTCACAGGTGATGCTGTGTGGAAGCCTCAGGGCTCGTGGTGTCAACTCCAGGGTTACCTCAGGCCCCAGGCAGAGATGGGTGTGCCCTTGATGTTACCCTTCCCTATGCTGCAAATTCACACATTTTACGTGCTTCTCCCAGATGGCTTACAAGCAGAGGATGTGCATAATACCCACATCCTATCGCAGATACTGACCAAATTAACCCTTCAACTGAGTCTACCATGCGCAGATACTGACCAAATTAACCCTTCAACTGAGTCTACCATGCGACAGAAAAAGAAGCACCAGAAGTCAAGCAGAAGAGAAGATGTTCAAATATTTAGTAAGACACTTCAAGAAACGAGCACACCATTCTTCAAGGTAAAGCATTGCCTTCCCACCCCCAGGGGGGCCAGGGGCAGTGTTCCCTCTTCCTTCCAGCCAACAGCTCCATCATTTACTTAGACTGTCATTAGACTCTCCTTTTCCACCAGAGGGTACATTAGATATGCAAGTTAATTTACCTCTAACCAAAGAGGGAGAGGGTCTCTCCCTGGAAATGGCCATGACCCCCATTAAATCACAAGTGTCCTCTGTATTCTAGACCAGAGGGAAAAGTTCAAACAGATTGGGAGTCATGGCAGCTCCACATTGTAAATAATAGTAGTGTGTTCATTGATCTCACCCCACTGTCGACCTTCAACAGGAAGGAAAATTGTAATAATCACAATACTCCAGAGCTGAGTGGGACTCTTTAGAATGTTTTCTGATTTTTTTTAATCTCTGATTTTTTATCCCTCCTTCCAGCGTAAACTCTCTCAGGCTCAAACTGATGGGGTCTCAGTTTACCCATCCTTTCCCAGCCCCAGGGAACATGCCCACATCACTCCATGTAATGTTTTCCTCTTGCAAGAACTAGCTCAAGTGCTCTGAGAAGCTTCCCCATCACCCATGGGGACTGCCTCCTCCTTCTAGAACACCAGAAGTCGCCCCTCCTTGGCAGTAAGCACCAACCTGCCCTCCCACTGTGTGTGCCAATTATTTATTAATTCACTGTCTGCTGAAATGCACAGCCAGCAGGAGCCAAGGTCCTGGGAGGGGCTGACTCTACAAAGGCCGGCCACACAGACCTGCCCTTGAGTCTGTGGCTCCTCAGAGTCTGGAACTCCTCCAGAGTAGAGGTCCTTGGCGAGTCTTTTCGTTCCCCTCCCAGCAGCTTCCCACTGCCTCACTCAGGTGCATGAACACTTGGTCCATAGTGTTAATTCAAATACACAATCAGGAACTCCACAGAAGATTTTCCTAAATACCAATTCACGAAAATGCTTCATTTGCACTTAAAAAAAAAAAAAAAAAAAGTCACATATGCCTGGGCTTCATCCTCTGGGTAGAGGGTCACAGGTCATAGCTTCAGGTGTGGACTAACTACTGTTTACCTGCTCTCTGACTTAGGAATTTTTGGAGGGGGTTGGAAGGGGCTGGAGGGTATGGGCTGACGGTGCATTTACATGACAAAACATATTTATGGCAAAGGATTCCGGTCATTCAAAATTCAAAAGAAACCAAAACAAGTTTTCAGGAATGGAGGGGCACTTTTCCTCTTCCTCTTCTTCCCGCCAGCAGCTCAGTCATTTACTGAGAATGTCATCTGACTCTCCCTCTTTCCACCAGAGGGTACATTAGCTCAGCACATTATTTACCTCTCACCAAAGGCCTACGGGGGCACAAAAGAGGGAACTTGGTCACTGCCCTGAGACTATAAAGCAAAGGCATGCATTTTCCTGAGGAGCCAGGATGGCTCAGACGCCAGGTAATTCATCCAGGGAACAGGTATTTATCTTCTCTGCAATCCCAGACAAAGGAGCTCCAGGCACAGGGGGTGACTCACCTTCAGTGCTTTGTGTGAGCCCCCCTCCATTCCTTCCTGCTCTCAACCCTTTCCTAGACCCCCGCCACCATGCCACTAACACCCAGGAGAACAAAACAGGGCACCCAAGCCCATAGTTTAATTCCCTCCACAGGACCTTTCCATGGGAAGTCAAATCAAGATAAACAGAACAAGAAGAAGAGTGAGCACAGAGGAGGTAGGGAAGGGGAAACAGAGGAGATGGGAGGGTATTTTAATTGTGATTTCATCAGCATAAAGTTCTTCTTGTCAATCAGCATTTGTTAATTAGGTTTGGTGCCGGGAGAATGGGAACCGAAGACCCCATTCTTGGCCAGGGAAAACAGCCTCAGAAAAGGGGACCCCAGAGTAGGACCATGGCAGTTTGATTCTGAGCAAAAAAAGAAAAAAAAATGAAAAAAAGAAAATAAAACACCTGTCTGCTCCCATGGAGTTTACTGATGATGGTCAGTGTCACCTGTGCCCCGTCTCCCAAACACATGGGTTTGTTTTGTGACAACAGTTGGACTGATCACTGGTTCCCGCTGTCCATTTCTAAGTAAAGGAAAAAGAAAACAATGTCATCCATGAAGCTATTATTTTCAAGTAAGATTTTTATGAGCAGTTTAAACTAAAAGCTCATCTAAGGATAGTAGTTAGAAAGGGTTGGGTAGAGTCAGAAGGACCTCAGTTTCAACCCAGGCCTGCAGTTCTCTAGCTGTGTGAGCAAGGACGCTAAACCTTAATCTAAAACTTAAATACGAGTTACAACTATGATTAAATAGCATAGGGACAATAACATAACACAGATGAAGGATTTAACAGAACGCTTGACATTTAATTAGCACTCAATTCCTAGAAAATAGAGGAGGGAAAGAGGGAAAATGAACAAAGATGTTAAAATGTCTCTCTCCGTACATACACTCACTCTAAATCTGCACTAGGTGTGGACTTCCTTAAGAATGACAGTTGAATGGATCTTTTTAGGCTGATCACAGGGAGCCTTGAAAGAAGTGAAGTCGAATTCTGTTTCTCAACTTCATTGCTGAGAGCCCCAGAGATGACCATACCTGCCGTCCACCCAGAGTTCTATGGGATGATTCCTCAAAGCAAGTTATTCCTCCCAAGTACCCTCCAGGCGTGACAGAAACCACAAATGAGCAATGCTTTCAGGAGATTTTGCAGACTAGAATAGAGAGCCTGTCTCAAATTCCTAATCAGGGCAAAAGAGGCATTTAATTACTGTTCTCATATCATTTCTCTCTCCTCCACTCCCACCACTCATTCCTTTGTGGACATTTATTGACCATTATCGTCTATCTTATTGTGGTTGCATTAAAATTACCGGGATTGCCTGAATGGCTCATGGATTGAGAAGACAGAGAAGTAAGTAGATATTTATCACTGATCACAAAAATTTTGGTATGTCCCAGGCATAGTGGCACACATCTATAATTTCAGGTACTTGGGAGGCAGAGACAAGAAGATCACTTGAGCCCAGGAGTTGAGACCAGCCTGGATCTCATCTCTATTAACAGAAAAATAAGAAAAACACGCTCTGATTGGATGCGCATAAGGTATCAGGAAAGCACAAAGTGGGAGCAGGACACCTGACCCAACGAGACAATGATACCTGAAATGAGCTTTGGAGGAAGAGTAGAAGTTCTCTGCGCCATAGCTGAGGCACCAAGTGGGGAGCACATTGGAATGGGGGGGTACAACTAAAGCACCAGATGATTTCCAGAGCCAGGTGGGAGAGAATTTGACTGGTCAGAGAGGAAACCAAAGAGGTAGGCATATCCATGCTATCTCATGAAGAAGCTGTCAAGGACTTTGGATTATTTCCTGAAAACAATTAAGACTTTAAGCAATCATGTGACAACAAACCTCTCTTTTAGAAACTACCTTCTGATAGCAGTAAAGAGTGCGGTGGTAGGAGGTGAGAGGTGGGGATGAGGGTAGCGCAGAGAGACATGCATTGCGAGTTGAGTTGGTAGGACTTGGTAACTAAACCCATGTGGGAAATAGCAGAGAAGTAAAGAATGGCTCCCAGATTTCTACTCGAACAACAGGTGGGCCACGATGCCATTCGCCAAAGGTGGAATCTAAGGAAAGAATGGGAAGAACAGAAGATGACTTGAGGGTGGCCTTGTGAATGATCTGAGTGGCAGTTGTATCTATTGACCTGGAAGTCAGGAGAGGAATCTAAGAGGGGAATGTGTGCATGAAGAGCTGAGATGCACCTGCCCCTTGTCAGAGCTCACATGGGAGGTACATGCGGTGAGAAGAGAGTCAGGGTTAGAGCCTGGGAAACACCAACAGGTGGGTGGAAGAAAAATTGACCAGGAGACCAAGAAGAAGCCTCCAGTAAGGGGAGGGAGGTAGTATCCACTGCAGGAGGACGTCACATGAGAGAAAGAAGGGGACTAGTCCACAGATGGGTAACAGAGATGACCTCAGGGAGTCAGCCCACATAGCAATGCGTGGGGCGTGGCCTTTACTCTGCCTCTCACTGACGCTTCTGATGGTGTAAAATGTCAACTTTCTAGACTCAGAAAGGCAGCAGTGGTGACCAGCAGACATGGGGGGGGGGGGGGTTGTCAGGCTAAAGAGCGCTCAGAAAAACCTTAGGGCCCGTGACCATGAGCCAGAATGTCCCACAACACACTATATGCACTACAGATATTGTGTAGTCTCTCCATAGTGTGTGTTACATACACTTTATACGTAGTATGAAGAGTTCAGCAAGAAAAAAAAAGCGTGATTTTAGTTAAGAAGTTAATTCCTTAGAAGTCTAGGTTCCATTCAAAACTTTCTTTCTAACTTTGCTTCTCCTCACCAGACTCCATCTGCGCATTTGCAAAAAAGTGATGATCTAGCTTCTCATTCTCTGCCAACGTGGGTCCCTCAGGAGAATTTGGTGCTTACACAAATGATGGGCTTACTTCTCCATACCATTTCCAAATGTGAAAAGAAATAAAGTCGTATGTGAGTTCCTTGAGCTTTCTTAATGAATAAACAATTAAATGGATGGATTACTTATTGCCAACTCTATGATAAATTAGATATGGGGACTAATGCATGTGTCAGCTTTTTTTTTTTTAATTGAGGAGGAAGTAGTTTGTTGTGTATGAAATATAAAGGTCACAAAAGATATGTATTAATTTCTAGCCAGCATCTGAAACACGAAGAATTAATTAGAATATACGGTATCAACCAGCTCTCCCACATGAAAAGACAGACCCGTTTGTCACTTTCTCCAACATCTCTTGTTCCAGCCATAATTACTAAAATATTGAGGACTATGTAATTCTCCCACTTCCTCTTCTGACATTGTGATCTTGTTACTTTTTTTCCCCTGTGTTTTTTCAACAAATGCTGGTAAAAGAGACTCTATACACAGTTAAGATGTCATTTCACTTCTATTTCATTGACAAAATGCCTCAGATACAACAGGTTATCTTACATGGCTTTGAAGTATTTGAAGCAACTGTTGATGTGACCTATAGTTTTTCTAACTCATACCCTCAAAGACAATTCTAATACCAGAAAAGAAACATGTCTAGCCAACAAACACAGTCTGTTGCATACCATGTCTAACAGAAATGTAATATGAGCTTTATATGCAATTTTAAATTCTCTAATAGCTATGTGAAAAAAGTAAACTGGTGACATTAATGTTAATAATATACTGTATTTAACCCAATATACACCACACATTACTTCAACATGTAGTCCATGCAAAAGATTATTGAGATATTTTACCTTATTTTTCATATTAATTCTTTAAAATTTGTTATGTATTGTATACTAATAGTGCCTGTCAATTCAGAAGCTAAATTTCTAATGGCTGAATCAAAATATGAAAACAAAAACCAAGTGTGTTTAGGATAACACAATTGTATACTGCTTTAGGCTTTAAATCTAAATTTAAACAAATTAAAATGCATTTTAAAAATAAGGTTCTCAATCACACGAGCCACTTTTCAAGTGCTCAAAACTCACATACACCTCGTGGCTGATGTATAGGACTGCACAAATCTAGAAGTTGAAGCCATTCCAGGCAGGGAAGCAAACCACAATATTTTCAGCTCTCTCTTACACATGTTCACAGAGTCCCGAGAAGACAAGAAAGTGCCTGTGACGTGTCAGGCTCAGTGTCTGGCCCACATCAGTTGTTACCAACTGCAAACTCTCTGAGGGTAGGCACTTGATCTGTTCTGTTCACTACTAGCATCTTTAAGGTTAAAATGTGCCTGGCACATTACAAACATGCAATTAATACTTGTGGAATAAGCAAATGTGTTGGATTTCCTATAATTATTTTTGCAACTCAGGAATCCAAACAAGCTAAATATCTTGCACAGGGTTACACAGCTCATAATAATAGAGTCACGGCTCAGTCTCGGAAAGGCTCCGGAACCAGTGGTCTCTCTGCCTGCCATGCTGCCCTCAAAGATCAACAAAAATTCATCGCGCAATTAGTTGAGAGCAGCTGGGCGAGTCATTCTGTTTACATGTGTATGTGCTAGTATTGAAGTTAGTTTTCATCCTCCAAATACATACACACTCAGGTACAGAGCATGACTGAGGCAGTCGGAATGTGTGCACGTCAGTGACATGGAGCGCGATTTGGTAAATCTCGGAAGGATCTGTTTACAATCTCCATGTAGATATCCTTAGAACCGCCTCACAACACTGACAAAGCTATTCTGCCAGTCAAAAGTCAGCCATCTCATCCCAGATACACGATATGGAAATGAAACAAACCACGGTCTTCCTCTCTGCTTCCTTCCTCTCCATCTTCTGTTCCAGCCTCACAGTCCTGCCTCTGCCCCTGTGATTTTGCACAGATACCAACTCATCTGTCACCATGGTATCTCTCCTTCCTTTTCTTTGAAGTCAACAGATCAGAGTTCAAATTTTGAGGGGATAATTGGTAAGTGAAAGTCATTTAGCCTCTCAAATCACTTTCTCATTTGTAAAATAGGAATAATAATACCTATCTTAGCGACCTCTCAAATGGTCAGCAATTAAAACACAGTGCTCAGTTGTTCTCTGTGCAAAGATCAGCTATTGTTGATACCACATTAAGCTTCAGTTTCAACCAGCATTTCTAAAGTACCTACTGTGGCACAAGCATTCTTGGGGATTTTCATATTCCTCATCCTTCCCTTCATTCCTGAACAACCCTAACGTCTGCACAGTATTTCCTCTCCATCTCCCATAACGTTACCCACATCTGCCTGGGTTTTTTTCTTTCTTTTTTTTTTTTTTTTTTTTTCATTATCCAGAGAACGGATTACCTTGACTACTGGTTTCCAAATGCCAGTATACCAATGAATACCAGGCTGCAAAAAAGTTCTCCCAGGACCAAGACAAAACAACAGCAACATAGTTTTTCTTCCTAGAGCCAAATTAGTTAAATTTAAATAACCTCCAGTATTCTGAAATTGGCTGTTCCTTTTCTTCCCTTTTTTTGCTAAAATGTCTCTTTCTTCTTTAAAAAACGAGGGGAGGAGGAGAAAGAGGAGGCTCATGATGACAGACTCTGTTGCTTCTGTCAATGCCTTTTCTTTTGGCAAAATGCGGGGGGGGGGGAGGGAGGTAATATTTTGTTTACCTTGGCAACTTAAAAAAAGTTGTATTAAGTCTGCGAAGTCTACAGTTCTCTATGCCTGCCTCAGTCAACCTCCTCTGGTGTCCAGGAGTTGAGGACAGCGTTGTACCCTACGGTCCTTTGGCCAGTTCCCGCCAAAACAATTCATGAGCTCCCCAGTGTTACTGGGTTAATATCAAAATCTTTAAAGTACTGTATGAGCATCTTCTGGGCTGGTTTCTGTCTCCCTAGCCTGCGTCCCTCTGACCTGGTTCCCCCTGCTCACCCATCCCTATTGCCCCTAAGGCCACCCAAGCTCCAGCCGCCTGAGTGTCTTTCCCTTCACTCTCAAATCAGCTTTCTGCTCAGAGACTTCATGATAGCTGTGGCTCTACCTGGAGCCCCTCCCCTGTCCACTCCAGCCATCCCTGCCCCCTTCCCCTGGCCCAGCTTAAATGTCACAACCTCTACTTCCCAATAATTCTCAAGTTCCCAGTAAGATGTTTTTCCTACTTCACAGGTAGAGGATGATGCTATATCCAAAGAGAAGTTAACTGGTTTCCCCAATTTAGTGACTAAGAGAAGCCTAAAAACCCAGATTCCCTGACATATAACAGAAAAGCCCCTTTTTTTGAGACAAAGTCTTTGTTACCCTCAGTGGAGTGCCTGGAGTCAGAGCACAGAGCACAGTCATAGCTCAGAGCACAGAGCACAGTCATAGCTCAGAGCAACATCAAACAAGCTCAAGCGATTCTTTTGTCTCAGCTTCTCGAGTACGTGGGTCTGCAGGTGCCCACCACAACGCCCAGTTATCTTTAGAAATGGGGTCTCACTCTTGCTCAGGCTGGTCTCAAACCTGCGAGCTCAGGCAATCCAGGGGCCTCGGCCTCCTAGAGTGCCAAGATTACAGGCGCAAGCCACCACGCCCAGACTTAACAGAAAAGTCTTTACAGAATCCCTATGCCCAAATAAGATTCGATATTGGGGGCAGGAGGTGTGGTATGGGGGTTGAAACTCCCCCAAGGCAGAGCCATCTGGTTCTGCCTCTTCTGATCTCTCTCTTAAAGCCCAGTCCCTTAGGGAGGCAAGGTCATTAACAATTTTGTGTTACTTTTGGTGGGTTAGATATAAACCGGGATAAATCCTTTGTTCCCTTGGGGAGGAAAAAAACCCCACACCTTTCTGAAAGTAAAATCCATCCCCTCTTTGTACTCATTTTCTCATTTCCTTCTGCCTGTTATAGAAGAATCCCTCCTCATCAACCGATGAGGCAGGACAGTCCCTGGGACAGCAGGAGGTCCTCCCCAAGCTAGCTGGCAGGGCAACTTCCCTCTGTGTGGCACTGTAATCTCCTGGAGCCCCTGCCCACTCCATCAGCACAGCCCTTTGTCCAAACCCTGCTGCCTGTCAGGAACAGAGCCATCGGGAAGTCCTGCTGTCTTGGGAGGCTTCCTAAAGAGCCTTCCCTCCCTCCTGCCCATTTACAGCACTTACCCAGAGGATGTCCAGGGTCATTTTTAATAATGAATGTTGTGTTAGGAACCCCTACCCCGTGTAAACTAATGATCAGTTAATGACAGCCCAACATGATGCTTAGCATCTTGAAGCAAGGCAGAGATTTGGGTCAGTGGTTCTGAGAAGTTCGCCATCAAGGAAGCTGAAAGGCACTCAAAGACCTTAGCTTCCGACACCTTTCTATCAGAAGTTATGAGACAAAGACCAGCCTTACAGAAAAAGACTGAAAACAAAGCTCTTGCCTCGGCCACTGCTCAGCTCAAGTCTCTCATCAGGCTCCTTCAGGAATGACCTGCGGAGGGAAGTCACGTGGACTCAGAAGTAAGCAGGGTGACTCACTGGTTTATTGAAGCTGGAATAAACAGAAGGAAGCGAGTGCCTGGGGAAACAATAGAAAGCATGAATGGTCTGTCTTCTGGAGAGCATGAGAATGCATCCTCCTCTTGGCAGCCACGGAGTCCTGCTCGATGGCAGGACATTGTTTTCCCAGAGCGCGTCCCTTCCAAGAACTTGGCTTGACATCATACACCTTCGGGGCTCAGCTCTGCCAGGGGAGGCCCTGCCTTTCTTCATCTCCCCTCCAGTGAACCTACATAATGGTAGCCACGAAAATGACAAAAAGGAAGGCCAAAGCAAACACCAGGTCGACCAGATTAGGAGTAATTTATCCAGGGTTAGAGCAGAGAGAAATCTAACACCAAGATGGCAGGAACAGGGCCCCCTATTCCATTAAGGGCACAATGCTGCCTTCACACATGGCAACAAAATTAAGTGAGGATGAGGGGCTAATGGTGATTGCAGGAGGAGGGGGAAAATGCAGGAAAACAATGAGGGCTGTGAAAACAGGCCAGCGATTGAGTAATTATACAGTATTTCACGACTGGTAGAAATTAGGAATGTTGGTGGAGGATAAAGTTGTTTAATTAGAAGGGAGAGTTAGCCCTACTCACGCGCCTAAAAAGAATAGCCACGTTGGGGTGATAAAACCTTTGAACTGTGTCTAAGTACCAGCACTGTTTACTCTGAGGAAGGAAACTGTCAGCTCTGTTTGGTCACAATGAGCCAACCACAATGCGTCTGATGGATTTGGGACTAGTAAAAGGGGGCCCCCGTCAAGTGTAGGAAACAAGAGGTTTATCACGGGATTAAATTTAGGAAGACAAAAGTCATCAGGAGACTGGTTGGCAGTCATTGTTTGCTGTGAAACCCCAGGCATGGACTTGTTTTTCTTCAGGGCCAGTCTGCACATCCCGAGGGGACCACAGGCCCGAAAATACTCATTCTGTTTTTTAATATTTTTGAGAAATTTGGACGTCCCTCCACCTCCTGCCCTATCCCCATATTTTAGATGAGTTTTCTTTCTCTTTGCAACACATTTTATCCACTCTTAGAGTAACACCAAAGTAACAGTGCGTCCTCTACGGGTATATTCACATCATTAATAATCAGTGTCAAGGGAGTTCTATTTCATCCAGGAATTTTAATTTAAAATGTTTTAAATGTTGATAAAAAACGAAGGGTAGAAAGCAGTTTTTGAAAGCCTACCCTGAAAGCCATGTAAAGTAAAGCAAATAAATAAGGCAACGGGACAAAAACAAAGAAAGCTTTCTCGCGGGCCAAGCCTGAACATGTGTGGGCTCGAGAGCTGGAACAGTTCTTTCCAGAATGTTCTATGACACAAACATATGCAATTTGAAAAATGAAGTCTCGTTTAAGGTTAAACACACTTGAGTCATCAGCGAGTAATGCAACAAAAAAGCAGAATTCGAGGAAAAGGCAGAAATGTTCTTTATTTGAAAAACCTTTCTCCAACTAGCCTGTGAATCCAATCTTATGATTCTGAAGGGCTCAGTGGCTTTGAAGCCGCTGACACATGGAGCAGGTATGTCAGTTGTGACGACTTACTCTGCTTGTGAAATTCTGGGTACTACCAACCGGTCTGCTCCTAGTCATTTTACTAATAAGCAAGAACAGCTACTACTTCTTATTTTTTAATAGATTCTTAAATATTCTGTTGGAAAAGATCATTATGCCTCAGATTCATTTTGCACAACTCTTTGATCCTGCCCACTTTCTACAGAGATAAAAATCTCGCACTTGGCTGAGATTCTGACACTCTGTTCTATTGGGATTATGTTCCCAAGGGAGTTACTTTGCCAGGACAAATCGATTTTGTAAAAATGCATTTTTTATTAACTGTACTATGAATTTTTTTTTCTTTTTTTCAAATAAGAGATTGTGCATTAAGGGTAAATGTTTCTCCAAAAGCAAGTGCTGGTGAGGCTATGGAGAGATCAGACCCTCAGACACGGTAGGTGGGATGTAAAATAGGGAAATAGGAAAATGGGAAAAAGCATGGAGGTTCTGTAAGAAAGTTAAAAATAGAACTGCCATAGGATCCAGCAATTTCACATCTGGGTATGTATCCAAAAGAATTGAAATAGGGATCTTGAAGAGCTATCTCTTCACTTTCATGCTCATTGGAGCGTTACTTGCAATAGCCAAGGCAGGGAAACAACCCAAATGTCCAATGACAAATGAATGGACAGAGAAAATGTGATGTGTACATACGATGGAATTATTAACCAATCTTGTAAAAGAAGGAAATCCTACCATTGTGACAACATGGATAGACCTGGAAGACATCATGCTAAGTGAGATGATCCAGTCTCAGAAAAACAAATAAATACTATGCGATTCCATTTTTATGAGGTATGTAGAACAGTCAAACTCATAAAAGTAGAGAACAGAATAATGGTTGTCAGAGGTGAGGGGGCAGGAAAATGGGGGGTTGTCTGAAGTTTCAGTTGTACAAGATGCATGAGTTTTAGGCATCTGCCGTTGACATAGTGGCCTATAGTCAACACAGCATTGTACACTTAAAAATTGTAGAGAGTACATCTCATATTAAATAGTCTTACAATAAAAAATAAAAATGAATTAAATTAAATAAAGCACACTAGGAAACTTTTGGAGGTGATGGACATGTTTATTACTTTGTTTATTGAGATAGTATCACCATTGTATGCATATATCCAAAGTCATCCAACAGCATGCATTAAACACACAGTTTTGTTTTAAAACACAGAAGAATCTCCACAGTTGACCACCTTCCTCCACCGACCACCTCCTTAAGTTGACCTAATTTCTACAGACCAGACACGTATCAATGGAAGTTATGTTGACCACCTCTGTATGTTGACCAGCTTGTTACAGTTCCTTAGATGGTCAACTTACAGAAGTTCTACTGTATCTATGTCAATTACACCTCAATAAAGCTGGTTTTTTCCTTTAAAAAAATAAGGTAAATAGTTCTCCAAACTGAATGTTCTGGTGATATGACAATACCACTCTCATACCAACTCAACTTGGGAAATTCTCCTTAGATTGTTGATTCCCCAAAACACCCACATGTAGTAATCTTTAGGACTCTAACCATACTTCTTACATATTCAAATTCATGGTGGGTAGCAAGGAAGCACAATGATTTTGGCAACGATCTAAGAGAAATTGAAGAAGAGCTGTAGGTTTATTTGATGGTTTATTGGTTTCCAAGCCCACACATTAAACACTGCTAGTCAGCGACATACAATAGTATGAAGTGAATAGAATTTTCTTTTCCTCTCCTTTTAGTAGATTTCCCCTTACAGGCTCTAACCTTAGTAGCCCACCCACTTACGCCCTGTACTAATGACTTAATGTGCTCATCCGTCCCTTTCTCTTCCAACTGCCTAAACATACGCACCTCTGCATCTTTGTCAGACCCTTTGTTCCCTCCACCCTTAAGGGCAACTAAAAAAATTGAGGCTCTATTCTTTGGTAATGAAAAGTACCCGGGGGCATTTATGCATTTCAATTATACAAAGGGCCTCCTTAGCTGGGGTCTTTGGAAATCTTAATGGGAATTTGATGATTCTATTCAGTAGTTTAAAGAGCCTCTTAGAAACCGTAGTTTGGGTTTTGAAGAAGACACATGATGTAACTACAGCCATTAACCATACTATTAAATAAATTAGTTTACCAGCTCTTATTGTCATTTGCTGTTTGCCAAACATGGTTCTCATTATTGCACATCCAGCTTTATTTGTTTTGAATAATAAAAATGAAGAAATGAATGATTACTTCCTACAAATGGATTTTAAAAGCTTTCATGATGATTCAGCCACTTAAAGATTCTTGAGCAAAGAATGGTCATCTTGTTTCTTGGGAACTTGGCCAGGGAGGTCTGGCCGAGCTTTAGCAGTAAAACCATTGACAAAGTGAACAGTGAAATACCTTCATCATTATTTTAATCCAGAACACCCCATTCTTCAACCACCTCTCTCTTCCTTCCAGGTCACTCCTGGTACTTCAGGTCCATCAACCTTTGAACCCCACTGGGAACTTGATGTCATTAACGGTACCACCTGTTTATTTTCCACATTCTCTTCTCTACGCACTTTAATTCCATGGACGCTCACTGAAATAACTCCGTCACCTACACCTCAACTCCCTCACCTCAGGCTCACCTGGCCAAATCTCAACTCTGGTCAGACCCAGCGCTCCACCATGGCACCCATTCAGTCAACCCGTTCTCTCATTGATTTAAAATCAATGACCATTAATATTTGACAGGCCACTTGCACAGACTCTCACCACATGTATACACCAACTCGCAGTATGAAGTGAGTAGAATCTTCTTTTCCTTTCCCTTTAGTAGGAGATTTCCCCTTACAGGCTCTAACCTTAGTAGCCTACCCACTTACGCCTGATCTTCACTCTGTTCTACCTTCTCTGCTGGGGCTAGAGTTGAACTCGTCGTGCTCCTAGCCAAGGCGAACACTTTGCCTGGACACTAGATTTCAGTCTCTCACCTGCTCACGGGTGGTGGTGCATCAAATCTCCCCCCTTGCATCATTAAAGCTCCCTGTGTTATTACATCAGCATTCAAACACGCTGTTTCTCTTGTGTCAATAAAGTGAAACAATCACAACAACCTAAAACTACTTTTGACCCCGCTTCTATCTCCAGTTTCCTCCCCATTTTTTTCTATTTATAGCAAAATTTCTTGAAATTCTATGCCTGCTGCCTATAATTTCTCTCCATCCTTTTCCTCTTGAACTATTTCAAGCCACTGCTTCACGCTTTCCACTGTGATGACTTTACCAAAGTCACCAGTGATTCCATGTTGCTAGACCCATTTGCCAACTGTCAGTCCTCATTCTTTTTTTTTAGTAGAGTTTTTTGTTGTTTTTGTTGTTGTTTTTTAGACAAAGTCTCAAGCCGTCACCCTGGGTAGAGTGCTGTGGCATCATAGCTCACAGCCACCTCCAACTCCTGGGCTCAAGTGATCCTCCTGCCTCAATTTTTCTATTTTTAGTAGAGACGGGGGTCTCACTTTTGCTCAGGCCAATCTCAAACTCATGAGCTCAACTTATCCACCTGCCTCGGCCTCCCAGATTGCTAGGATTACAGGCATGAGTGGTGGGCAGTCTTGCCTTCTGAAGCTAATGGCAACCCCCTTTCTCACAATTACTCAGACCCCAGGATCCAGCACATGCAGCATTTCTGCTCTTTCTCTCCCCCCTAAGTCCAGTCCCCCCAGTCCTCCCAGACCACTTCTCACCACCTCCACGCTCCCACCCTGCCCTAAGCTGTCATTATTTCTGGTCTGGAATATACAGCAGTCTCCCAATGGTCCCCCTGTTTTAACCTCACTACCTTTCAAGTCCTATCATGTGACTGTCCTGCTCAGAAGCATCTGGTGACTTCCCAGTCTCACTCAGGGAACAACCCAGAGTCCTTGCCATGATCAATAAGGCCCTGCAAGATCTAATTCCCAGAGATTTCTCCAGTTCCTTCTCCTCCTAGTCCCCTCTTCCTTTGCCCACCCCAGTCACCGCAGCCTCTGTCTTTGTCCTCAGCACCTCTGAAAAGCCCCCCACCCGGTGGCCTTTGGCTGGCTGCTGCCTCCACCCGAAATGCTCTTCCCTGGGGTCTCTGTTCTTCTCCTGGGTCACCTCAAGGCTTTACTCAAATGACCCTGAGGTTCGTCTGAGAAATCCTACTTAAAATGTTAACCACTGCCAACCTCAACTCCTCCTGCCTCGTTAACCCCTCCCCTTTTGTGCTTTTCTTTAACATTCGATTTCTCACTTTCTTATTACCTTTCTTCTCATCTAGGATATTAGCACTAAGAGGACAGGTCTTGTGTCTCTTTGGTTCACTTTTGAATTCCCAGCCCTTGGAATGGTGCCTAGACTATAGTAGCTGTTCAAAATATTTATTAAATATATAGCACTTGCTTGTCACTTACCTTATGTGCTTTGTTTGATTCATCTCCTTTTTTAAAGACTGTAAATGTTGTCTTCCTAACTACACCACAAGCTCCTCGAAAACATCCCTCCTCAAAGGAACTGTTTCATTTTTTTTTTCCTTCATCATACCTTATATTATATTCATCAGGACCATTAAATAAATAATTAATTAGCTGATTGACAAAACCACTGGTAACATCTTAATTAAAAGTAACAGAAATTTTGAGATCCCTCAACTGCTGTAAAATGTCACACCTTTGCCTAACACCTGTAGAAAGAAATAAAGCAGAATCACAATCTGAAAAGAGGAGTAACACCATTGGTACCTACTGAATTGTCCTGAGCATCAAGGCAGATATCAGACCGCAAAGCTCCACAGAGGTGTTAGTTGTTCATATCAGGTCAAAGTGTAATATGAAGCAAGCACGGGCGTTATTTGAGTGTCCTACCCAAAAATCAGTTCAAGAAAAGCATATAAGAAGCACGGAAGGGTGCATCACCCCACACCAGACGTGGTGGAGCTGGTACTGAAAACGCCAGGCTGCCGGGACGCTTGGCAAGATGGTGCCTGGGAAGATGGAGGAAGGGCCTTGCAAAATTTTGCTCAGAGTCTAGAATTTCACTTTTCACTGTGAGTCTCTGTGATTAAGGAGCTTCTCACGCTGAGGCTCACAAAAAACAAAAAGAGGAGCAAAGCTTCCTAAGTGCCCATTGCACTCAAAACACGAAACAGAAAAAAGGAAGGAGTGGTCAAGGGTTGAGGCATGTGCATGTTTGGATGTCCAAGGTGAAAAAAGGCCGTACCATGGGGTGCAGATCTGGGCAGAATCTAGAGACAAAGTTCTTCCCGCTTATGGAAACCACATCCTGGGCCTGTGCTAAGGGAAAAGGGGAAAAGTGTCTTTTGGGACTTCCAGCACATTTTTAATAAAAATATATTATTTTTATGAACTTGCTGCATTTTTCCAGTTTGGTCATCACGTCTCTCTCTCTCTCTTCACACACACACACACACGTACAAAAAATATTGCAAAAATAATGACCACTGACTTTTTTTGAGATGCAGGTTCGGAAAAAAACACTTTTAATCCCAGGTGGGGGCTTTGGGCATCTATTCTGACATGTGTTCCTAAGGGCAGTAGCACTTAGCAAAGTGCGGCCAGCTCTTCAGCTCCCCCCCTCTAGCTCTGCATGGGAACTTCTAACTAAGCTAAGTCTAGAACTTGATCCAATAAAGGTGATGTTTCCTCTCTAGTTGTTTTTATGTGTAAAGATAAAGAGGAAGTATAACAGAGTGGGTAAAAACAAAACTCTGACATCAGACTGTTGGGATTTGAATCCTAACTCCAGTAGCCTGGGTATTTTGGACGCTGGGCGGCTTAGCTGTCCCTGGCGGAGAGAGGAGAGAGATGAGAATATATATTATACATGCACACATAAAACCCTTGGAGAAGAGTCGGCCCGTAGAAGCGCGCTCAGATCATAAAGTATGACCTGTTCTTATTTAATCTGTGAGTAATATCAAATGGCCAGAGAATGAACCAGTTCTCTACATAGAAAGTGGTTCCATTATTCCTTCTACATGAACCAACATGCCCACACAAGCATGTAGTCCCCGGGTTAGGAGTGGGATAGGTTCTGCAGGTTTATTCTTAGGTTGAATTTGTGCATAAGTTGGAACAGGTACCTATTACCTGTAACAGCCTCCATTAGTAAGTGCAAGTCGGATGTTAGTCAGGTGTTTGTAGCTCAAGGACTACTTGCAGGTATACACAGGTGTACGTACTTTTTCTAAGTTTCAGACATCAATGCCCTTCAACCCAATTTTAGGATCCTTTACCTGAGAATAAGGATACTCCTCCTTAACCACAATGATATAATCATACCCAGGAAAAATACAATCCCATAATATAGTCTATTAAAATATCTAGTCCCTATTTAAATGGCCCTGATGATACCAAGAATGTGTTTTTCTTTGGGTTTTTTTTTTTTGTTGTTTGTTTGTTTGCTTGTTTTTTTATAGCCATTATTTTCCAGACAGGATTTAGGCAAAGGTCATGCATGGCACTTGGTTCTTACATCTTTGAAAACTGCTAAGGCCACCATTCAAAAATAATTCTACCAATATACCTTCCCAAGTAGAATTCCTTATTGAAGGAGATTAGGGGATCCTGGCCTCAGGTCCCTTTCTGTTTACTTCTGCTGCTCTTCAGGCAGCTTGGAGAGACTGTGCTGTGGTTTCTAATGGCTGAACTTCCATTAATGAAACCTCAAGTGAGCACAGTCATCCCTAAAGACCGGTTCCTGACCCTCCCTGTGCCACAGATGTGCTGGGAGTGTTATATCCCCTGTGCCCTCACTGATTCTGCTCCCCGTCTTCCTTCTTCTCACTGCTCCCCTCCAGGTTTCAGCCTCCTTCTCCTGCAGGGCCTCACTAGCCCTCTGCACTGGCCCTTTTTATTCAAAGCTCTCAGGGATCTGCCTGAAGAGGTCGGGTCTGGCAGCCGCATCTCAAGTGAGAACCAAAATCTCACCACACTGGCCTAGGTCTTGTGTTCCAACCCTGGTTCCAGACCCTTCCAAACCTTTATTTTTATTTTCCAGATGATTAGAAACGGAGCCACCGTCATCATGAAGCCACCTGATTATTTTCCACACTTTGTCTTACATCCGACCAGTCCCCTTGTGAGCCTCTTGTTCTCTGCGTTCCTCTGAGCCATTTTGAAAGCAAAGTTTGAATTTCCTCTTGGGACTGAAAACTTCCAGCAACACATTGGAGGCAGCTTCCCAGAGGAAAGGGTTTGGTTTGCTCCCTTCTTGGGGTCACAATGTTATCAAGTGACACATTCCAATCCCTCATAAAAACCTGTCAATATCATCAAGCACAAAGGCTGCCCAAGAGAAACACCCACTAAGTACCATGGGGATTGAGTTTTACAACTACTAATAACTTCTACCTTTGAGTTTGTGCAGACCTCTGCACATAATTAAAACAAACAAACGAACTAACCTCATTTCTGCCTTGCCTACAAAGTTGCTGTGTGACCTCAGGAAAGTCACTTAACCTTTCTGGTCCATTTTTTCTTCCTCTGTTAGGCCAGAAACATAACAAAATCATAAAACCCGTAGAAAATGAGCACCCCTCCCTGTTAAAAAGTGGGCAAAAGACATGAACAGAAGATTTTCAAAAGAAAACAGAAAAATAGCCAACAGACCTATAAAACAACTCTCAACATCACTGATCATTGGGGAAATGAAAATAAAAAGCACAATGAGATATCACCTTACACCAGTTAGGGGGGCTTTTATTAAAAAGCTCCAAAACAATAAATAGATGCTGGCGTGGAGGCAGAGAGAAAGGAATGCTTATACGCTGTTGGTGGGACTGTAAACTAGCACAGCCTCTGTGGTGAACAGTATGGAGATTTCTCAAAGAACAAACAATAGACCTACCAGTCAGTCTAGCAATTCTGCTACTGGGTATTTATCCAAAGGAAAAGAAGTCATTTTATCAAAAGGACACTTGCACCAAGACATTTACTACAGCACAAAGCACAATTGCAAAGATGTGGCAAGTTAACCCAAGTGCCAGTTAACTCCTGGGCGGATGAACAAACAGTGGTGTGTGTATACTATGAAGTACTACTTAGCTGCGACTAAGGATGAGTTAATACCTTTTGCACTAATGGAGACCATTATTCTAAGCTAAGTGTTTCAAGAATGGAAAAACAAATACCACATGCACTTTGGAATAAATTAGAACTGATGGGCACACAAGTACCCAGAGGGAAGTAAAAGTCATAGGAAGCCAAGTGGGGGTGGGGGGCAAATCCCCTCTTAATGAGGACAGTGAACCCTACCTGGGTGATGGGCATATTTACAGCCCTGGCTCCAGCCACGTATCAAAAAAAAAAAAAAAAAAAAAAATCACTTAACTCTCCCCCTGAAAAAGAAAATAAGCCTTTCTTTGTAACAATTAAATCTATTTTAAAAATCTTTCATTTTTATTTCCAAGATATATTTAAAGTCGGAGACAACTCACTGCTAATGAGTAAGTTTTCAAAGGCTGAATTTGTACAAAGGAGATATTTATCTAACCATATAAAAGTTGCCTCCAGGACCAAAGATCACACAAAAGGCTTCGACTTTTTGCAGGAAGCAAGATGAAATAAAATAGGAGAAATTAGAAAGAAAAAGGAAATTTTCCTTTGGAATGTCCTATAATCATCATGTGGTCAAAGTCAATGTTTTCGGTCTGACTACATCAAGTGTATCAATAACGCTTGAGCTCCAAAAGTTTCTATCATCCGCCCTAAGGGACTTCATTTTCTCAAGACAAATTTATCTAGCTTTTGTCCAATTAAAAAAAAAAAAAATCTTACCGGCTACAATGTTTTAGCCCTGGGTTTCTAACATTGCAAAGTTCTGTCTCAACTGAGTGTACATTAATTTCACCCCTCATTTTTCTGAACTTTCTGGCAAATGTTGTTCTACTGTTCCTTATTAGCAAATATGAAGTCTTCGCCTTGGTTAGATACAGAATTTTGCTGTTTCTATGTTCATGGTCCAGGGGCCAGGTGAAATAGCTAGTGTCATGACATACTTCGAGGTTGTCACCATGTGGTGTCATACTCCCATCTAAGCCCTCTCCCTGTTGGCCTCCCTTCCCCCACCCTCAACTTTAACCCCTATTACTACTGTCTGAAAAAAGCTGAGGTGACCCAAACAGCCTCTCTCAGTCTAGAAAGTTCAAAAATATCAACAGGGCATATTTTCCAAATGGAGAATTTGAAACCCTAAATTCTAAGTGACTAGGTTACTTCCAACTATTTTTAAAAGCACAGAACAATATTTTATCTTGGACATACAGTAACATAAATAACAATGTTCAGAGAAAACTTTCCGCAAATGTCTAGAAGCCAAAAGGACAGGCTGGGTTCCTGCTAAGTACTAAAAGAGAATTAGGGGAAAGTCAGAGATTTCCTGTCTTTGTAATGAGTTTACTAATTAAATCTTAATTGTAAACCAAGCTGAGCAAAATTTAAATGAGCTTCTGGTGCCAGAAGCCAGGTTATTATGGTGGAACTGTTTATAAGGACAGGAAAGTGACTTTCTAAACATCAAATTCCTGTGCGTTAGCCAAGACACAGAGGAAGTCCCCATGTGGAGAATCATAGAATGTAGCAAAATAGGGACTCAGGTCTTGAGATAATTAAATGACACCAAGATGTCCTGAGTCCTCTCAATTCCGTCATACCTGAGGGCTGCAAGCTTCCTGCTCTGATCAGCTGGAAATAGCACTTTGGTAATAACCTATGTGCTTTTCCTCTTTTTATAACAAACAAATGGCCCAGCCGGCTTAGCAGTAATTTAGCATCAATAAGAATTCCTCTACTTTGTAAGCCCTGACTGTTCTATTGAAATTAAGCTTTGCAAATACCCAGAAGCCAAACACCCCAGAGAAACAAGTGGGAGACTAAGAAAGAAAGTTGATTTTTTTATTCCTCCTGGTCCTATCCAGAAGATAAAAGACAGGCTGTAAAATAAGTCACAATGAAACTCCCGTGGCAATATACACGGCCTCAGATAATTTATTTATTGTAAGATTAGGAGAGCAATTAGCCAAATGCTCCTGTTCTACTTTGGGTTTTTACATTCATTCAGCACAAGTGAATCCCTGCCCTTGTAGCCTTTCTTTTTCTTTTCAGAGGCATTTATTTGGAACCAACTTTTCTCTTGCCTATACATGCTATGCCATTAAAACCCTCCATGTACCTCATTGGCCACTGGATATGGGTCTCTGTCCTGGATTGTTGGCAGAGTCTCCTTACAAGCAAGTGCCATAGATCAGGGACCATGTGGGAAACATCCCATCCAAGTCCTAAAAGGAGTCAGGTTAATACATGCGATGGCTTATGCCCACGCTCCCAGGTTGGAGAGCCTGGGACCCGTGTCTTAGCCTAAGTATGTCCAGGATCCTTCACTGCTCTTTAAGGAAACCACTCCAATGAATGTCTGGAAAGATATTCTATAGAGTAAGGGGTTCAAAGAAGGAAGTAACATCATTTTGTAGAATATAATAGTATATGTGACCATAATTTATTCTAGTCATCTATGTAATTTTTAGTATGTAAAATGATGTTCCTACTCTGTACACAGGTACATATACAAACATGTCTTTCTCCTTCAAGCCTCCTCTTGGGACAGAATAAGAGAGGCTTCCTGGAGGACAGGTCAGGAGACAAGACTGTCTCTGTGGTCAGGTATTATAATCTGTATCTCCGGTCTCCTGATCGGATACCGGTGGCACACAGCAAGGTCTGACACTGACAAGGGCCTCGTTAAACAGAAGCAAACACTGCGTGTCTCCACTATTTACAAGGCCATGACAGGTCTTCAAGGAAAACCCTGGGTGAACATGTAACAATTTGTATTATTAGTGTTGGTGTCATTTGACCTCTGAAGGCAAGACTCAAGGAAAGTATCCCTGGAGAGAAGGAATAAAGTCAGCATCTTCCACCTCTGATTTCTTTGAGTCACTTTCTCAATTATCCCCGCAGACCTCAGTGAACTGTCTACCACTTGCGATCTTTTCCAAAACTCCCAGTTGTTGTTGTTTTGTGCTATTTTGTTTTTAATAAGAGCCAGCATATATGTGTAGAGTCACATAATGAAAATGCATTTCATCTTAAAAATCTGTTGAGGCTATTTTGAAAGATGGTAGAGCACACATTTCAGAAATGCCACTTCACTTGGCTTTTTCTGTCTGTTTCCACCTATGCTAGGCACATGATAAAAACTGCAGTGTTTTTAAGCTGTCTGTGGTGTGTGCTGTAACCACGAGTGGCTGCAAAGGCCTGGTGCCACTTGGCCCCATTGATCCCAGAAGACAGAAAACGTGTCTTCCATCATCAATGTCTTCCATCATCTCACCGTTTTGATTTCAGTGTGTATCAGAACTTTGGAGATGCTTTGCTTTGAAACCTGTTGAGTGTATCTTCTTGTTCTTTACCCTATTTTATTTTATTGTTTTATTTTTATGAGACAGGGTCTCACTCTGTCACTCTGAGTAAAGTGCCGTAGCCTCACAGCTCACAACAACCTCAAACTCTTGGGCTCAAGTGATCCTCTTTTCTCAGCCTCCCAAGTAGCTGAAACCACAGGTGTCCACCATAACGCCTGGCTAATTTGTAGAGATGGGGGTCTTGCTCTTGCTCAGGCTGGTCTTGAACTCTTAAGCTTAAGCAATCCACCCGCTTCAGCCTTGCAGAGTGCTAGGTAAGTAAAAGTCATAGGAAGCCAAGCTGTTTGTCCTTTTAAACCATCAGCCAAAATCTCTTGCTCACCCTCTCCACCACTGCCAATGCCACGCTAACAACTAAGTTGTCCTCAGGGAGACCTGCGGGGAATTAGCGAGTTCTAAGAACGCTGAAAACCTCAGGTTCAAGGACTGTTAGTGACAGGGTGAGGAGGGCTCTTTAGAGAGCTGAGTCCTCCCATTACATTACAGAAAGTGAAAGAGGGTCCTACTGCCCCTTACCACCATAATGCCATCTAGGATCTGTACCTGGTGTTTGTCCCTCTACTAAAGGTCTGGGCCTTCAGTCTCTGCTGATTGGATAGCTTTCCTGGGCTAAGGAGAACTTTGCAGGACTCACTGGTGCCATGACAGGTGTCCATGAGACCTGCCTTTATTAAAAACGTATTTCCTGTAGGGCAGAATCCTGTTTCCTGAAGCATATAAGCTATTTGCACTGAAGCACCTACAGATATAGACTTATAAGGGCTTCTTCCAGCTTTTGATTAATACAGTGATTGGTGAATTGAAGAGAGCTTATTAATTATTTAGCTTAATGCCTCCAATTTTGGGGTTAAAAAAAGGCCAAAAGAAATAACCAGTACCTAGCTAATCCCTTCTGTCACTGCCTCCACAATTCCTTATTGGATTGTTTCCAGGGAGCCCCAAATAGAGATGCCATACACATTTTTTATTTCAATGAGTGGCTTAGCCCCAGTGTTAACAGGTGAGTGGGGATGGCATAGTAAAAATCTGACATCAAGTATTTTTGGAGACTCATTTCATTAAAAATTGATTCTTTTTTTCCCAATTAGACTTCCATTTTACCTTAGAAATGGACTTCAGGGTTGTGGAGTGATAACCTAAGCTGCTCTCAAAAGTGCCATTAGTCTGGTAGAAGCAAGATGTTAAGCAATTCCGGCTTACCAGCTAAAGGTCAGATAAGTTCCAGTGACAAGTTTCACAGCTGAGTGTAACGCTCCTTTGCCGAATGGCTTCACGCCATAAGATGTTGTGATTGGCCATCGCATCCCAGACTAAGCCTGGGTGTTCAGCCCGGCCACAAAGTCCAATTTGATTTCAGAGAAAAAATACCAAGAAGTTTTAGAAAACCCAAAACTTCTGTCTCTCCCTCTTTCTCTCTCTCACACACACACCCCTTTTAAGAAGGAAACTATTGCTTTGGAAAATAAGATTTGTTGGGAGTTGGTTTTTTTCTTCTTCTCTAAGAGCTGCTAGAGATCTCAGTCACCTTCAAAGACTCAATTTTGTAGCTGGTGGATCCCAGGGCCATATATATGCAAATATATACGGTGTCTGCTCTAGAGAGAGAGAAATGTGAGGGAACAAAGCTATCCTGTTCTATAGGACAGGGAAAGAGGCAATGGCATTCCACTGGAGTGGATTTGGGGGGCACTTTACAGGTGGGATGAAAAAGAGCTCCTGGTTACAGTAACAGTCCTCAGGTGTGGCTCCTGAGTCACCGAGCTGGCTGCCTTTCAGCTGAGCCTTTGCCACCTTAAGAACAAAGCATCAGGCCGGGGCAAGCTTTAGATAGTTGGGATAAAGCCATGGAAGATATAAACCACTTCTCAACTAGTAAACTGCACAAGAGCAGAGAATATTGCCTGTTTGCTATTTGCTGTGTCCCCAGAGCCTGGTAGGGAGCCAACGCTGACTGTATTTGCTGACACAGGGTTACCATATTTGGGAGACGTACCAAGCCAGGGATTTAGTCGAGAAATATTCCCTGAGGACGTGGACAAAAGGAAAAGCTCGTTCTCTGTTGGTGGGAGTGTAAATCGGTGCAGCCACGATGGAAAGCAATATGGAGTGCCTGGAAAAAACTCTAAGGTAAAACCATGAGGTGATCCAGCAGCCCTGGGTGCACATCCGAGGGAAACGAAATCAGTACCTTAAAGAGACAGCTGCACTCCCGAGGCCACTGCAGCGATATTTGCAATACCCGAAGTACAGAGACAGCCTTTGCATCCATCAACAGATGAACAGTAAAGAAACTGTGGTACATATACACCCAATAGGAGTATTATTCAGACATGAAAAGGGAAAACTCCTGCCATCTACAGCAATGTGGCTGAATTAGAGGATATGGTAAATGGAATAAGCCAGGAAGATGGCAGGAAGATGGACATTGCATGACCTCACCTGGATGTGGAATCTCTAAAAAGTTCAACTTAGAGAAACAAAACAGAACATCGGTTGCCAGGAGCTGAGGGCTGGGAGGATATGGAAAGATCCTGGTCAAACTTTCACTTACAAGATGAATAAGTTACAGAGATCTAAGGTACTGCAAGGTAGCTACAGTTAATAACAATGTCCTGGATACTTGAAAGTTGCTCAGAGCAGATCGTAAGTGTACTCAGTGGAAAGAAAGAAAGAGAGAGAAAGGAAAGGAAAGGAAGGAAGGGAGGTAAGGAGGGAGGGAGGGGGGAGACTGGTTCTCCGACTACCGATTAGTAGCTACGTACTAGAAATTGCAAGAGACACAATTGCAAGAAAATCTAAATTGCGAGTGCCGTGGTGTGACAACAGGAGCACGAAGTTTGAAGGCAGACCTGGTCACTTTCTCTGCTTTGACCTTTATAGGCTCAGTGACCTGAGGAAGTCACCTCACCTCATGCAGCCTCGCTTTCTCAGTCTATAAAACGTAAATAAGAAATGTACCCACCACACAGAGTTATTCTGGACACCAGTTGAAAGCAGAGTGCATAAAACCATTCCTGACACCGTCTCTCATGTAGAGCTGTAGATTCCCATCAGGGTCACCTTGTTTCCTGTGCTGCTAAACCCAGTGACCCCTCTGGGTCTGTCTGCTCAGCATTTAGCTCTGGGCCAGCTCTGCCCTGATGTTCCTTCTTCATCCTGACCACCCCTTCCCAGTTCCCTCTGCCACCTGCCCTGGCATGTAAGCCCCATGAGCTCAGGAACTTTTCCCTTGTGTTCACCACTCTGTGACCAGCGTAGGCTGTGGCTCCGTGGCACACGGTAACCGCACTCGAGAATTAGTGACTCAGTTCCCAGGAGGAGTCCTCAAGATTTTGTCCTCGGTCACATTTCCTCTGTTCTGTCCATTTCTGTAGACCCTCAAGTTCCCTCTCAGGTCCTCATCTGAAGTTGATCTGCACCCTAGTTTGGTGTCTTGCTTCCGTACATCCAACCACTTGGCTATCCAACTAGCATACCTCTCCTGTCAGATGGGTTCACACACTTCCACTGTGCACAGATGAAGGCCTGTTATGGGCTGGGCTGTCTCCCCAAAAAGTTTCATTGAAGTTCTAATGGCTAGTGCTTATTAATGGAAACTTATTTGGAAATAGAGTCTTCTGCAGATGTAATAAGGTCAAGATGAGGTCACTAGGGTGAGCCCTAATACAATAGATGGGTGTCATTATATTATATTATATTATATTATATTATATTATATATTATATTATATTATATTATATTATATTATATTATATTATATTATATTATATTATATTATATTATAAGAAGAGGGAGAATTGGACGCATCCACCCAGGGAGAATGCCAGGTGATTCAGAGACATGGAGGGGAAGGTGGCCACATGAAGATGCAGCGGAGACTGGACTGAGGCAGCCACCAGCCAAGGGACTCCCTGGGCCTACCAGCTGCTGGGAGTGGCAGAAAGGACCATCCGCTAAGGGCTTCAGAAGGAACCAACCCTGCAGACACCTGATTTCAGTCTTTCAGGCTCCAGAACAGTGAGAGAATAGATTTGTATTATCTCAAGCCACTGAGTCTAAGGTAATGTGTCACATAGCAGCCCTAGACACTCACATGCCTTCTTTCTGGAAGTCACAGTGATAAAAGTATAAGGTCTGTTTATCCAAACTCTATTTCTCATTATTCCCCAACTATGCATGCTCACTCCAATCCCACTAAAAGGTTGCCGTCCCGTGCCCGCACCCATTTCCACATGTCCCGTACACAGCCCGTCTTCTGCTTGCCCCGGCCTTTGTACTTCCATTTGGCCCCATCAATCAGCACCCAGTTCCAGTCCTGCCTCCAGTAATGCATTATCCTCAGTGCATTGAGCATGTCGGTATCCAGTTTCTCTCCATGAAGACACTGGCTCCGGTTCCCCTGAGCTCGGCCTTCTCCCCTGTGCTCACCTGCCACAGACTCCAGTCTCCTTAAAGACAGTGGGAGGCCGAGCTCTTCTCATTTTTGCATCTTCCCTGGGCCACATTAGGCCTTGAGCAGACAAGGGCTTCAGAGTGTGGGGAGTTGAGATTTGCACGTAGCAGTAGCTGGGTCTTCTGTTCCCCCCGAGAGCCATGTGTTGAGCACTTACCACATACCAGGCACGTGAAATCCATTATCTTAGTTAATCCACAGGCCATCTTGGTAGCTAGATCACTACCATTTGTATCCCTATTTTACAGAAGAGGAAATGACAGTTTTGGAGAGATTGGTCAGTTGTCTAAGTGGGTCGTGAAGGTCAGAATTAAACCCTGACCCCTGAGCTGCAATGGCCTGCTTCTTTCCTGGGTGGATCCTGGAGAGAGGAAACAAGTTGGACCAGGATTTACCTCTTCTCCTGCCTTCACCCCTTACAGCACACAAGTGGAGGGCTGTTGAGGAAGTGGGGTCACCATTCACACGATTTTGGGCTCATGCCATATCTGAACTATTGTTGGAAGTGTTCTCAAGAGAATAGACTTGGTTCAGTCACCAAGCAAAAAGTTTAGTGACTGAAGAAGGCACCTGGGGACACCAGGGTTCTAAGAAGCTTCAGAGGCACCTCATGGGGCATCTGGCCCCAGCAGGACCACACCCACCCAGATGACAATCAATCCTGTCTTCACAATTTCCAAACACAAGACCACACAAGTTCTCCTTTAGAGATCCCAAGTTCTCCTTTGAGAACCAAACCTAGGCCTACATTTCATCCACTATGAGCATCTTTTTTTTTTTTTTTTTTTTTTTTTTTTTTTTGAGACAGAGTCTCACAGCAACCTCAAACTCCTAGGCTCTTGTGATCCTCTTGCCTCAGATTCCTGAGTAACTGGTACTACAGGCACTCATCTTAACACCCAGCTAGTTTTTTTTTTTATTATTATTATTATTCTTAGTAGAGATGGGGTCTCACTCTTGCTCAGGCTGGTCTCAAATTCCTAAGCTCAAGCAATCCACTTGCCTCTGCCTCCCAGAGTGCTAGGATGACAGGTGTGAGGCACTCTGGCTGGCCCAGGGTCTTCTTTTTAACATGCCCAGAATAATCAGCATCCAGCATGCTGCTGTGGTAGCTGTGGTTTATGTTTAGACTAGAAGCAGTAAGGAAGGACCGTACCAACAGTGTTCTGGGCTCCTCAAAAACATCAATTCTGTCATGCAATAGGTAGGTTACGGAACGCCCACTTGGAAGGTTTTTATTTCCCCCGTCCTCGCTCTGATAGACCTTGGGGTATGAACTTGAGCTCACTTTGTGTTTCTGTCCAAGTGCGACGTGGTGCTATGCTTACCCATTAAGCACCGTCGTCAATCAATTTCCCTGTTTTCTATTCCATAACTTCCCTTTTAAGTGGATAACCATATTAGGTAGCTTTCAAACAACAAAAGCTTTATTATATGCTCAAAGATGGTTGGCTGTGTTTAATCTCTGCTAAAGATTAAACGAGGAAAAAAATGAAAAATTTGGTTTGAAATGCAAACTATGTATTCTTGACGATCTCGGCTGAGACTTGAGAAAGATAACCCATAGGAGATAGGAGGAGCATTTTGTTCCAGACATGAGCTGCCCATCAACATCCTTCAGCTGTTGACTGTTGAATTCACCGCCACCTCCGCTCCTCACACCCCGTGCTTCAGCGACACTTTCTGTTTTCTGAGAAAACCTGGAAATCCAGGCCACTGATTCTCTGACAGCTCCACACATGCGCTACAGACCAGCGCAGATGTCACCTCCCCTGTGCAGGCGTCCCTCGTTCCTCACCCTCAGCCCCCAGTCTACTCCTCTCCCTGCTGTGGCACCTGTCCTGTATCACTTTTATGACACTTGCCATTATTGGCCTTTTATTCATGATTATGAACAATTCTATTTTCCGTGCTAAGCTGTGAACAGCTGGAGAGCACGGTGCTGTTTCTCACCTCGGTATGGGCAGTACCCACCGCGTTTCCTGGTGCAGAACAGATGCTAGGTATTCGCAGAGTAAATGACTAAATTCCTGCCAGTCTGGTAGCTGTGTGGTGGAGGCATCGAACAAATGTGATCTCCCCGGCAGAGACAACGAAAGGATTGGCTTTTAAGGGTTAAGGTGCGGGGGTTGGGGGTGGTGATAATCAATTTAAAACTGGGAGAAAGATGTTCAAGGCTCACAAGAAAAGCAGTGAGCCACCCATGAGGAATTCCCCACCTCTGTTGCTTCCAAACTGCTTCCAAACCAGCCCAGTACAGGTTTCTGAACCCTGTGGCCAAGTGGGTGGCCCAGGAAGCCTTGGGCTCCCAGACATGCGTCAGGGACCATGCGTGCGTGGATAGGCCCCCGCACTCCGCCTGCAGAAAGTACAGAACAGTGTGTGAACCAGGCCTCCGTGGCAGCTGGGAGGTGCTGCAGCCTCCCGCCGGTTTTTAAAAGACTTCTCCTGAAACCCTGTCTCTGGTCGAGTGCATGAATGCCAACGCCGTTTTGTGGCCACACACAAGAAACTGCGGGGGGTTGGGGGGGGAATGTAAAATGGAACAGGCCTGGGAAATTGGGCCTTGTCAGAGTTGTGGTTAGAACTTAACCACATGTTAATTTACCTATTTCTAGGGCAATGAAGACTGGATTTTATTTTTAAAAAATATATAGGCAGCTGCCGTTATAAATCATGTCAACAACCAGACTTTTTAAAATACTTTGTTAAGTTCCTGCTATAAAGCACTCCTTTAAACATGAAAAATTGACATATTTTCAGATTGAAATGGATCCACATGTCAGTTCTGGGGCTCGAGTTGTAGGTGCACAAGATTCTTCAACTGGCTGAGCCTGGGCAGTGACTACATATCGATAGCTAAGTTTAAAATAATTTCCCAAGCTTTGATTTATAGAGATATCATAAACTACCCACCATTAAAATTACAGTGGTAATACAATATTAAATCAAATAAACCAATGTTTTAAAATTGCTATAGTTAATGAAGTCAATATCTGGGGTTGACAGATTAGCTGTCTCTATGATGTTTTTTTAAAATTTAAGTACTGAAATCCAAAGTTTTCTTGGGCCTAAATGTATTTATTTTTCTTCCCAAATGAAAAGAAAAAAAAAAAAAAAAAGGTTAAAGGAAGAATCAGAAAAAAAATAGTGTTTTATTTTGCTGATAAAAATACTTTTGCTTTAGTTTGAATAAATAGTTTCTATAAATGAGTTTCAATAAGCCCCCTTGTATAGTGAGTTTCTTCCATGCGCCTCGTGGTCCTCAGAGGGAAGACACATTAGGGTTCAATTTTATAGTTCCTAAATGTGTTCTCACTTCCTAAACGCGTCACCAACTTGGTAGAGATTAGGAGAGAATATTTTTGGGTGACGGTGTGTATCCAAGTAGTTTACATAGTTTTAAGAAAGATGGAGAAAATGGGATAAAACTCTCTTGGGAATCGTGTCTCTCCAAAGGCAGTCTTGGGTTTTGGAGGTTTAGGTTTTGGGGGGTTTTTTTCCCCCTTATGCTTCATGAAAATGGAACAGTTATAACGGATGCACCTTATGGCTAGAGAAGGCTGAACTGTAAGCTACAACCTGTGTAGGTGATGGGCGCTAACATGTGCTGATTGCGGGTATCTCTTCTGTCCTCACCCCATGGAAAAGTACCGGAGGGGAGCTCTGCTACCCTGCCACACCTGCCGCTGCCCCCTCAGGCCAAATGTTGCCCTCCTTAGTAGGGTCATGAATGACCCACTAATTGCCACACCTAGACACATCTCCACCCTTTCCTAATTAACTTTGATGGCAAGTGACACTGTGGCCACACCCTCCTCTTTGAAACTATTTTCTGGCTTTGGGCTTCCCCCTCTTGCCACTGATTCCTTTATGGGGTCCCCTCTCTTTCATCCAGTGTACCAGGAACAGCGTTAACTGTGCAGGGAACAGTGTTCACTGTTGGGATACAGAGATGAATAAGGCAGTCTCCACCCTGATGGGAATTGTAGGGTTGGGATTATTACTGATCGGTTCTTCTGGGGATATCCTTTCATCTTTTTTCTCCTCTCCTTACTCATCTTTGACTGTCTCATCAGCCCCATGATTTACACATCAATGAGGCCCAAACTCCCACCTGAGCCTCCCATCCAAGAGCAGAGCTCTATAGCCCTCTGGACCTGCGTCCCTCCGGACCTGCGTCCCTCTAGACCTGCGTCCCCACTGGGTCACCTGTTTGTCAAATCCACTGTGCCCAGAGTCTGACTCTTCCTCTCCACCCAGAACCTGCTGCTCCTGGGCTTCCCTTGTCAGCCATCCTTTCAGACTATCCTCGACCACAAAGCCACGAACCATCTTTACTCCTTCCTCTTTTTCAGCGCCCACATCCCATCCCCCATCAATCAATCTAGATCCTAAGTTGACCTATATCCATTCCAATTTTTCCTTTCCTCTTCAGCACTTTTTTTTTTATTACCCAGATGATTAAAAAACTTAGCAAATGTCTTAGCACAATAAAGGAGAGGGTACCTGGAAGGCTATGTTAACCAGTGTCATGAAAATGTGTTGAACAGTCTATGAAACCAGTGTATGGTGCCCCATCATCACATTAATGTACACAGCTATGATTTAATAATAATTAAAAAAAAAAAAACTTAGCAGTCTGCCTGCCCTGGGGGTAGACAACCTCCACCCCATCCGGCCACCCTGCACTCAGTCCTCACACCCAAGTGGTCACAGCACTTCTCTGCTAAACCCCTGTGTGATTCTCCATGGATTTTGAGAAAAGTTTAAATGTCACGGGCTGCCACATATCCGTTTGTATTTACTTGCTTATTTGTCTCCCTAACTTAACTGTGAATAATGTGGAAACCTGAGTTTTGTGCTCCTCATCTCCATATTTCAGTGCCTAGTGTGCCACATTACACACAGTAGGTGTCTCATAAATGTGACTAAATAAATAACATTTCTTTTCTACCAGTCTTCCAAGGTTACTGAAATCTCCTGTCACTTAACCATTCCTTAGAAGCATTCCAGATTTGTATATTTTTAGTACAGATTAGGCATTGAGTAGCCTGCTATAGCAGGCGTATTTTCATTAATTAATATGATCTTCCTTTATGGAAAAAAAAAACCCTGTTAGCATCCATTGCTCCCTGTCAGAGAGCAGGACCTCGGGAAATGAGACAGGTGAATTTTAATAAGGGCAAACAGGTAGGGAATGGCTTGGACTAGGAGAAGCACCATTGCTTGGGGAACATAAACCCTAAACCGGAGACCCTGTTCAACCTGACACTGAATAGCTAAATGCTTTGATGCTTCCGTGAATGATAGAAAAATAGGCCACAGAAGGCATGAAGGACAGCACCTGCCGTGGATGAGCTTGTGTGCTGGGAGGTGCCCCTAAAGCATCCTTTTAGGCAACGCATTAACTTCTCTCCACCATGTATAGAAAGGTCTTAGGAAAATTTTCAAAGTAGATGCTCAAGAGATTTCCTGTCTTCTGCAGGTAAGAGGAGGAACCCTGGTTAAGACAGTCTGGTTTAAGATGGAAAGAATCCAGGGTAAGCCTTGTATCTCAGGACTATGAGAACTCGCTTCCTGAAGAAAATGAGCGAGTGCTGGTGTGCTCAAGAAGGCCCAGGACACCGGGAGTACAGGTGGCACAAGATTTCTTCTCTTTCTCTCTCCAAGAATAACTGGGAAACGCAGAGTCGATCTTCATTCTGAGAAGAGTATTTCACATAACTGAACAATAAAGCTGCAAGCAAAAGAGACTGGGGGAGGCAGGGGACTGCACTACCACCTTCATCAATTTTTGAGTAAGAACAACAGGCTGCAGACCAAGGAAGCAACGGAGCAACGCTCCCCAGCACAGGGAGCAAGGCACCCACCCGCCCCACTGCTCAGAGAGCAGAGAGGGCTCCTCCGGCTAGAATCAGACTGTCCCATGCACAATTTTCTGCTCCAGGCAAGACCTTAGAGACTTCCAGACTCCTGTAAGAACTAGGCTTCTCGAATCACGATGCTCTGCTGGGAGGGAGAAATTCCTTTCTGACTCCTGGAAGTGATCAGCGCACACCCTGCAGCCTGGAAAGTGATCAGCCCTCTCCATTATCTCATTTTCCCAGGCCTCACCTGTTATCAGTGACAAGTCAGCAACTCTCCTCATGCTGTCAAAATGTTACCTGGCCTGATTAGCCACATAGGAAAGTCTTCTGTCTATAATTCAGATCTAATACAGTGATAGATTATTTTTCTTAAGACTTCATTCATGGACAGATACTCTGTGCTCTATGGCAAAGCGATCTCTTGGGTTGCCTCGTGAAGAATCTATTTGCCTGCTATGAAAGAAGGGTTGGAAAAAAGAAAATATTAATAATTAAATACATCTAAAATTTGTACCATGAGCTTTCCAAGTGGCTTCTCAAGGAAAAAAAAATATTGGAATCATACGAATGTATGGAAGTTGGGCTGTAGCAGAAGGTTTACAGGCCAATGCTTTGTGTATTTTAATGTATACATGGGGTTGGGTGTGTGTGTGTGAAGAGTTGAGAGGAAAGTCATTATGCAAATTAGTAATCTCAACACCTAAAAAGAGGCCTAGGTCAACCGCAAAGCAGGCTTCCAAGGAATGGGCTTGCTTTCAAAGAAATTCAGCAAAAACTATCCATTCTCCATCGAGTCTCAGAGAGAATTAAGCAAAATTATTTGTGAAAAATTTGTCAAATGCATCCATAGGTACTTCTTTCCACACATAGAAAGAGCTTCCACCCTGCACCATACAATGTAAGATGAATGCTCCTCTGTTCTCTTAAAAGTGCTCGTACAAGTGTAAACTCATCTGTGGTTCACTGAGTGTGAAAAGCGTACTCCCACAAACAGACCAAGAGAAAGCAAAAATAGACTTGTGTGTATTTTTCAGTTTGTGGTCTCCTTTGGGTTGAAATACAAAGAGAGTTAACAAAATGAATGGCTGCATTACACCTGAAGATGGGGAAGCCAGATACCCTCCCCCCGGAGTCTCTCTCTCTGACAGCCATGATGAGACATGTGCCTAGAAGTAAAGTCTAGTCCATTTTCAGGACACTCGTATTGTCATGTGAATTGGAACCGTTAGCTTCAGGGCCCTGGGGGAAGAAACCAACTTCTATCTAGGATGTAGGGGCACCGCAGCCACGTGTGGGGAGCCCCACCTCTGCAGCTCCCTACCGCACTGGCTAAACATGGGAATAGCCTCGCTCTGAAAACTCTCAGATCACCAAAGAGCTGCTATTACAACATATCTAAGAAGATAGATTATGATCACTAACTATCATATGATAGTTATGATCACTGTTACTTAAAACTTTGTAGTTTGGGTTGTCAAAGAGGAAGAAAGAAGCTTATCTGTTCAGCTAGCTATTCCGGATTGTAGAGCAATTTTCCATTCTTATTGTTGTGTATCAAGGAAGTGGCACGTTCAAAGGCTGTCATTTATTTCACCAATGGAATTAAAAATGAATGTGGCCAGGGCAGTAATCAATGCCTTGTGATGGATCATGGTTCAGCTAAATAGTGTGACCTTTAATTATCTGGAAGGGAGAAGAAATTTCCCAATGGCTTTGCTGTTTTCTCTGTGTTTTCCCATACAAATATGACCTGTCCCAGGCTGTTTTTATTAGAATTTAGCAGTAATCCTTTTTCATTCACCTTTGGAAGTTTTTCTAGATTACTACGTAGGAAAACCATGCTCCCCCTAATATTTGTGTCTTCCCCGGTGGTAATCTATAGTTAAGTTTAGAAACTTAGTAAATTTTTGTTTATAAAAATAAATCTCAAGAAACTGATCCCCTGACATATAATTTTCAAGTCAGGGCTGTCTAGTGGAGGGGTCCCAAACACACTTTCTGTTCCTACTCGTCCATTCAGGAACCCCTGGGTGGCATTTTACCTATATTCCCTTTACCCTGAGGGCTTTACCTCCACCTGTCAGTTGGCCTCAAAGCCAATTTTCCATTCTGAGTCATGCTCCATGTCCTGGGTATGAAGTTTCTCACTTGATGAGCTGGCTCATGTCTGTAACTGGCCACATAAAGGATGTCTTAACACATGTGTTCAGAAACAACTCCTTCTTCTTGGTCTATGACCTCACCCCCCCCCCCCCCACCAAAAGAGAACAGACTCCAGTCCCACCAGCACATCCCTGGATAGTCTCTTTAGAATGAAGAACCAAAAAAAAAAGTATGTGAGGTTCACACAGGACATTTTGGGACATTTTTTTTTCTTTGAAAACCTCAGTACAAAGTAACACATGAAGAGGATTTAATATGAAGGTTTCCCTAACTGTCAAATACAGTTTTTTACTGATTTTCCAAATGGGAAAAATACTTTGCCCTTCATGCCCAGGCAGATAGCAGCCAATTCAGATCATTGTTTTCCACCAAATCGCAAATGCTGTTCCTCTCGGGGAAAGGACAGGAAGGCCAAGAAGCACAGTGGGACGGAGTTGGTGGATGGCTTCTCCATGGCCTCTAAAAAGGAGAGAGATGATGACACGGAGATGGGATGACAGCGCCAAGGAAATATTCTGGAGATTAATTAGAAGGGTAGGAGGGCACCTGACCCCTGGTAGGTACCCAATAAATATTTGATGCTTGACGTTTGAATGAAAGAGTGTTGAATGGAAAAAGGGAAGGGGTTTGGAAGGAAGAAATGAGATGTGAAAGCGTGAAGGAAGGAAAGCAAAGGGGTTTGGGAGAGAGAGACAGAGTGAGAGAGGATTCTGCGTGTGGCTTGTTTCACGTAAGTAAAAATTGACACGAGATTTATTAATCTGATTTCCCTTCTCTAAAGGAATAACAAGATGGAAAAATCCACATTTTTTTTTCAGCCCCTTTTAATTTCATCAACAAATGCCCCACACATGACAAAGCCTAGCCCCCATAGATGATAGCCTACATGTATAAATGACGTAGTTATGTAACATAAAGGTAAAGAAAATCAATTGGTTTCTATTAACCTCTCCAAATACTCTCCTTTCGACGGTCATAATAGAAACAAATGTGTCTCGTTTTCCTGCTAAGCCATGGCTTACGCTTTCCTGATGGCCATCTACTTAAATTAAATATTAGTTGCATCGGGAGCGGGACGCTAGCGAGGAGAGAGGCTATGCTGATGCTGTTTCTCGGTAAGTACTTTGGGAAGGGCCTTCAAGAAGACAACACATCGAACCTTGCCAAGGAAAGTTTTCTGTTTCATCCATTTATTTTTAGCAGTGCATCTGGGAAACCAAACGACTAAGTAGATTGTGGGACTGTAGGGGAGGGAAAAGATGAAAGCATTTGAGTAACTGTCAGATGAGGCTACCACAGAGAATGAAGTCCCAGCAGAAAGGTCTGTGCTGCTCCGAGTGCGTCCAGCCTGCTCCTGGGCTGGGGATTGTTCCTCTCCATGCTCTGCCTCCGACAAGCTCGTCCCTGCCCAGGAATGGTACAGATGAAAACTGTCCCTTGTCCACTGTCATAAAGGAGCTCTGAAGATATGATGAAGTACGGGATATATAAATGCTGAAGGAGTCTGCGGGGTTCCAGACTATCATTTCAGGATAGGCTGGGGCTTGGGGGACTCAAATATAAACTTTGGGGTGCTCATAAATTCACGAAAGTGCCTTTTCGCCTTCCCTGTCCCTCGTGGCTTCTTCCTTCCCTCCCCATCATCATGTCTCTGATCACACTAACAGAGAAACTAGTACTTTTCCACAAAATCTGGCACAAACTATGAGTAAATGAGTAGGCATGCCTGTAAAGGTAAAGCTTGGGAGTGTCTTACTAGTGTAGAGAAATAAAAAAATCACTGGCTTCGAAAATATTTTCGAACATGGCTCTCCTTCTGGTCTGGATGTTTTGCATTGGAAGTTAGATGTGGAACTCCGAAAATGGTTGGGGAGTGTCTAGGGCCATAAAAGTATAAAACAAGCCAATTCTCGTTTACCAAGGAGATTGTTTCCTCTCTCATTGGTACCACTGGCCTCAAAAACTGAATATGATTACGGACCTTGGGCAGGACACCCGAGAGTACCAGGGAGAAATGTGGCCACGTCTCCATGAGGGTCGTTAGTTAACTCCACCCGGTAGTGACAATCGGTGAATCTGGTGACACATCTTAACAGCTCTCAATCTATCCCTAATTTTCATTCACCATTTAAATGGAGCTGTCTGAAGAAATGTCTTCACTTTGAAGAGTCTCTGTTAATAACAAAATGGGCTCAGTTAACTACCAGTCTCACTCATGGTTAAGAGACCTATTTTAGAAAACCTGCTAATATTAATTAATTAATGATTAATATTTTAATTAATATCTTAATTAATTAATATGACTTAATTAATATCATTACATCATATTAATTGATTTGGAATTGAATGTTGGCCATTTCCCTATTTTCCAGTATCTTTTTTTTAACGTGAGCTCAAGTGTGTCATAGTTCTCTCAAAGTAGCTAAGAGCTATATAAAAATAAGGTATTGTTTATTTGATCATTCGTTAAACATCTTTAATACCTACTAGGCAAGAAGCTGGCCATTGGATAGACAAAGTTGAACAAGAAGTAACATCAACTTCATCAGCAGCTCAAGGCTTAATGTGTTTGGACACGGTGAGAGCATACTTTGTATTACATAATTCTCACAACCATTAGGAGCTCGGTATTTTATTAGTCCCACTTTATAGATCATAAAATTAAAGGCCATAGAAATTAAATAACTTATGTAAGCCTTTCCCCTAAGAAATAGCAGAACTAAGATTTAAATTCTAGATTTTCTGACTCTGAAATTTATTTTTCTATTTTCTTTGCTATACTCTCATCCAGAGAGCATCATCTGGAGTTCCAAGCTCAGTATATTTGTTCCAGTAAGTATGTTTGTTCAGTTATATTCCCTGATGTTAAAAATAAAAGAGTAAGAAATTCAAGATAAACATTAACTGAGTTAAGGACATCATAAACCCCCTGTAGGAAAAACAATAACAATTCAATTGAAATAACATTAAAATAATGTATTATATCAGGAAACTGATTATATGATCGAAATGTGCACCATTTCTGGTCTCCTCAAATATGATACAGTTTCACCCTATAGGCACCACTTGTTACAATGTGATAGAAAGACCCAACAAGGGTTGTACAAAGTAATTTTTGGAACTATTTGATCTTCACACTTAAGACATGCTGAATCAAAGCAGATATGATTCCAGTTCTTGGATTGAACAAAACTCTACTTTATGTCTCTACTTAGTACAGACCTGGTTTTCTGGGAGGGGCTCAGTTAACTGCCTTGCTGGTACCCTCGACCACCTGCCTGACAGTGGAAACCTAGTATGAGGGGGTCCAGGGAGATAAGTAATGCCACATGAACAAAGCAGTTTTCCACATCCAAGAGGCCTTGATGTCAAATGAGTGTCCCTAGAAAGTCCACCTAATGTAACCCAAAAAGGCAGTTCTATAGTTTTGATTCAAAAAGAGGCTATTTTGCTAAGTGAATACTATGAAATCATTTAGAATTTTCTTAGGGGAAAAAGAATACCAGATTCTAACAATGGTCCCTGGTTTGTTGCTTCATATTATTTATTATTGATTTTAACTTGTAAACCTCAGTTCTTAAGGAAAGGGTCTTGTTTGCATTAAAGATTCTCTTCCTTCCTGGGCAGTTTAGCTGGGGTGCAGCATTATTAGAGAAGTTCTTAGATTTGGATGTTTACAAACATACAGGTGAATGCTTTTCTATTAATGAATGGCACGCCAACCTTTAGAAATGGATGGTGTTAGGATAAACTTTTTACTTTAAATGTTTAACATCTCATGTTAGGGAAGTATCTCCTGATAAACAATATGTTTTAGCATGAGGGTAGCTGAGGTAACGTACCTTTAAAATATTAAAATATTTTTATTACTAGATACAAGAAGTATCTAGTACCATTGTTTATCCCAAGAAGTAAGCATCAAGATAGCTGCCCTCTCTACCTGGAATGTTTCCAAATTGTCCAGACAGTGCGTGTGAGGAATCAAATCTAAATCACCTCTCTGTAGTAGGGGGGTTCCCAATTTTATAGATCAGGAAATGATAGTGTCAAATGCCTCTTAAAGAGTCAAAGATGAATCGGTGTCAGATTCTGCATTTAAGAGTTTATTCTGAGATCCAGGCTCGCAACATTATTTTGGGTCCAACTGAACCTCAATGTCTCACAGACTTTAAAAAGATTCTTTCCTTATCTAATAATAGTAACTCTGGGGTAAGAAGACCGAATTAGAAATCCTACCTCATGTTAATATGCTGAGCTAATTAAGTTCTTAATTGCTCTAAGTTATATTGTCGGGAATCATTTAATTTTCTGAAATTCCACCTGGCTAATTATAAATGGATAGTTCCAGAGCACCTTAAATACCTTCTCACTCACACAAACTCATTATTGTGAAAATGGTGTTGATGATTTAAAAGCAGCTGGCTAGGCTTCACCAGCCTCCCCACCGTCTGCTCGGATGAGTCACCATTTTTCTCAAGTGAAGAAGGGTTTTGCCGCTGCCACCACCACTGGAATGGCAGAAACCGCAGCCGACCACATGTGAGGGCCCCACTTGGATTCTCCTCTGCCTCGCACATCATTAAGCCAATTGTCAGCTCAGTTTTAATTACAGCCCTTTTATGACTGCTGGTGATGTAAGAGGCACAGTGGGCACACCTTGTTTTCTTTCCACGCCGGGCTATGTTTGTGGTGCTGGCAGTTAGGGCCAAAGCATTTTTCATCTTGCACAAACTGGGCTAATTTATGTGGGAACCCAGACCCTCTCTCTGTTGTTTGTACTGCATCAATTTGCAGAGTCTAATGAGGCCTTTTAAATGATGGAAAAACCCTCTTTGCTTGCATTACTGAAGGCCCTTTTTAAGCCTGCCACAGGAAACAAAGATGTGTGACCAAAAAAAAAAAAAAAAAAAAACCAGACTCACTTTGCCCTAATTTATCACCTAACCTAGAAGAATACCTAAGAGAATGATGCTCAGATATCCTAAGAGGGCAAATGAGCTTCCCACCCCCCTGCCCCCAGTGGCCTGTGGTCTCTGCTGCATTCTCTCTTTGGTGGTGAGAATCCCCACTCACCTACTCACGAATCTTGGTGTTCGAAGCTTGAAGGAGTCTGTTTGTCTTCTGGTTAATAAAGATTTTATGTACCCGGTGGATTATGCAAGGCAACCTTTTGGAAATATTGTACGCAGGGCTTACAGAAATGCTGAACCAATTAAGCTATCTTCAATGACTTTATGAACCCTGCATGCAGCAAGGCAAAGGGAGAAATTTGAAGTCATTGTTGCCCTAACTAATGTTGCAAAGAAGGAAGGGACCATGTCTAAGGACAGACGCAGGTCAGCATATCCCAGCCCGAGAAAAGCTATACAAATAAAACAGAGGTTCCGACTGCTAGACATCAAGCAATAATGTGATTGATAATAAGAGATAATTATTTCACAATAATAATTCCATGTACTCACACTGCGTTAGGAGATTAATACCTGAGCTTATCTAAGGATTTCCTCTAAACTTTTCTATTAAGGTCAAAATTAAACAACCGAGCCCTAAGTTTATATCAATATTTGGGATTCAAGGGGACCCCATTGCTTTTAAAAATTATTTTATCTATAAGGTTTTCAAAAAACACCTCCAGAATCTTGTTCAAAAATAAAAGCAGGCCAGGTGTGGTGGCTGACACCTATAATCTCAGCACTCTGGGAGGCCAAATCCGGTGGATTGCTTGAGTTCAGGAGTTCAAGACCAGCCTGAGCAAGAGCAAGACCCCATCTCTACTAAAAATAGAAAAACTAGCTGGGCGTTGTGGCAGGGAGGCTGAGACAAGAGGATTGCTCAAACCCAAGAGTTTGAGGTTGTTGTGAGTTATGGTATCATGGCACTCAATCCAGGGTGGCAGAGTAAGACTCTGTTTCCAAAAAAGCAAATTAAATTAAATACATACATACATACATACATACATACATACATACATACATAAAAACAGTGTAAATTTTCCCTAAGGGATTACTAGGCAGACCTCCCAGCCTCGCCGACCTTGGAATTCAATATAGGCTAAGACTTTTCTGAGATGATGGCAGAATTCCTAACTTAATGAAAGGAAAAACAGCCCATTCTAACCATCATACTGGCATTTCCAAATGCAATGTTTTCATTACAAAGCTTCAATTTCCCTACAGAGGATGAAACGGTACATGGATCCTAACATCTCTATGCCAAAAATTGACACCCAAATTTCTCCTTCTTTGTTTGTTTTGGCTGGGGCCAGGTTCGAACCCACCACCTGCAGCATATGGAGCCAGTGCCCTACTCCACTGAGCCACAGGCGCCACCCAAAATTTCTCCTTCTTAATGGAAGTAAAAGTCGCCCAACTGACAACGGACAGTACTCACTTCTCTAAGTCAATGCTAGGTGACTCTGTGTAATTACGGTTCTTTCTCATTTCAAAACCTTCTTAAGAAACAGAAGACAAGGGCAAAAACAGCACGTACAGAAATGTACAAAACTGGAAAAAAAAAAAAAAACACCATGTATGCAATGTTTCTCTCAAACTAAACATAAAACTCACAGTGGTGAAGGTATTTTAATTATTATTGTATTACGGACACAGCCCAAGCACATTGAAAGGGGTTTAAACATTAATGCCTTTTCTAGGGAAAAAAACAAAACAGCTTGTTTTCAAATAGGATTAATCTGAGTCATGTTCAGCAATTCCCCCCACTCCCAATCTGATGTCAGGGGGAACCTGTTACAAAATTCTCTAGCAGTAAACGTCTTAAAGCAAGAGTTCAGGAGAGGAAGATAGGCAAAATGGTTCCTAACACTAGGAGAAGGTAGCATTTCTCCTCCAACACACATTTATTTTTATCCAATCGCTTTCCCTATCTTGTGGAAACTATTTAGCTCAATTTGATAGGGATAACTTTTTCTTTATCTTTTCATGTTGTTTCATTTTACCCTACTCAATAGGCCAAGGATGAAAAGTGGTAGTGCTGATATTGAGAAACAGCACAGAATTGCTGACTGAGGTCTCATGTGTTAGGAGGAACTCCAGAGTTTTCTAGCCTGGACTTGTTAAACACAAGAGGTAAACTTCAGATAAGGATCTGAGCTCTCGGGTGTTTAACTGAACCGAACCTCCCAACCTTTTTGAGGTTTGCCGATGACTAGTAATTATATTGTCGTTTAACAAAAGTATCTGCATTAAACCAGAGATGTTACATTAATGGTTAAGTTCACATCCATTAAGAACATTGCACATCTACGGAGCCCCACACAGTCTCGGCGCTGGGCAGAGAGGGAAGGATGGAGACTAATGTGGGTTAGAGGTCAATCAATCAATGGCTGACTACTACCTGTCAGGCTTGGAAGTTATGCTAATGCAAGATGTTTTATTTCTTTTCACTGTACAGAGGGCAAAGGAGGGGTACAGATGTGTAACTTCCATGGAAACACAGACGGAAACCCCCAGAGGATAAGTCAGGGTACAAATCTTGAATAAGGTGATTATATCAAGTTAGGATTTTAATCACTCGTAGCTAAGGTAAATGCCACATTCTTGGGTGTCCAGAGGAGAACACCAGAGGAGAGGGGATTCATTTCTGGAATCCATAACCCTTTCTTCGAAGTGCTTTTCATTTTGACTAAAGCCTAACGGGGGGATAGACCTTCACTTGTCAGATTCTCACTCAGACTCAGGGAGTGAACGTAAAACCTTCGCCAGCTCCACCGCTCCATACAGAAGGTCTTTTTAAATGTCTCGTACGTATGATTATTTTCCCCCAGGGTTACAGGATGCCAGTTGGCTATCTGCTGAAAGTCAAAGTAAGCATTTTTAATGGATGTAGAATAAATTCAAAGTTAACATAAATAATGCATTAGTGGAAAAGTCATGTGAGAACATTTCCAATTCTTTTTTAAAGGGATATACACCATAAACAGTAGAGAGCCCCTTATCAGGGATCAGAGTTCCGTACCCAAAAGGAAAAACAATAATAATAATAAATGTATAAAACGGAACCTGGGATAAAGATCCTTAATCCCAAAGCTAAGGTCAGGTCATAACACTTCTTTTCAAAATTCTTCAGTGTCTATACCAGCTACCAAATCGAGTCCAGGTCACTCTTTAGCTGGCTTCAGCTTCTGACCTCTGCCAGGTACAGATTTGACTTTCTAATCAAACCTGCTTGTTCTATGCCCCCACGTGTGCTCCCCGGCGTCTGAGTTCGTGCCACGGCACCTGCTGGTCACTCTACTGGGAATGTCCTTGCCACCTCTCCTCATGGCCCCATGAATTCCAAATCTACCTGCTCAGATGCCAGCTCTTACATAAATCCTTCCCAGATGCCCTGTCTCCATCAGCACTCCACCCCATAGGCCATATTTTCTTAAGGGCACAGTCTGCAGGTTGGCCCCAGCATCCGGCTGGAAGGTTAGACATTCAAGTTGAATGTAAGAGGGCTTCAAATGAGACAAATCTGAGTCATCTTCCGTTGTTCCCCCAGCCAGTCTCCTCCAATTAGAACAAACTCCTTTTGTACACGTCCATTTCTATTTCATTTTATACCGTTCTCTGGGTTATTAGCAACTAAGTGGCTGCCACCACGCAGTGGCTGGACTTGAGTGCCAATTTATTATTATTAGCTTACTGAAGGGTGCAAAAAGTACTAAAAGGAGGGGCTCATCTAGCTGCACGCGATGACCTTCAGCTTGTTTGCACCAAGAGTGGTGCTTGACGTATGATCTGCTTGGTTACGTTAGCACAGGGCTTGCTTTGCAGACACCACAAGTCTGGAGGCGGGCAGGAGGGAGACAGATGAGACTCGAGGAGAACACCGAGGTCTTCAGACACAGATCCCCGGAGGCCCGACCTGGCTTTAGTAGCCTGACACCCCAGCACCTTTACAATAAAACCCATTATGATGCCAGTCAGCAGGGGGTGGGGGAAATTTGAAAATCTGTCTAGAAACGGAGGAAGCAGTAAGCAATGTAACTAAAGCTCAGAATGCTGCAAAGAGTATTTAAAAAAAAAAGAAAGAAAGAAAGAAAAGAAAAGAAAAAATAGGAATAGTCCATTTGATTCCAGTAATATTATATAAAATGGATTTTAAGGTAGAAAACAAGATTCAATTCATCTTGGGCTTATCACCTTGTGTAACTAGCTAGAAAAACCCACTTTACAGCTGAATTTAACAAGTGCACCAAAATCAGACATTACTGGGAGAAGGGCATTGAATAGTAGATGGGAAAATTTCTTCACAATTTTTTTTCTAAATCTAAGAGTGTTTGACAAGTTACTCAAGTTATCGGTTTGAGTGGAGTTTCTGGTTGTTGTTAACATTTCTGTGGTCATACCCTTCCAATATAATGTCATATTTATAACACGTTAACATATAAGCCAGAATTTAGTAACTATCTTTATCCTGTTCTTTAAAGTGATACATATTTATAAATATTAAAATTATTGCACTTCTTTTGATTGGATCTATCAGATTAAATGAGGTATCTGTTCTATTTTCTAAAAAGAGAAGCAGGGAAGTTGTTCAGGAGTGTAACTCCAAAGCATAGAGCAGAAAGGACGGGTGAAGTGCTGGCCTAGTCAGTTAGAGACTTAGCACAAAACAAACGGCCAGCCCAGGGGTGGGGTGGCTGCTGGTCCTTTCTAGACTTGGAATAAGAAAAGCTACAGCCGTGGAAGACTTGATTTCTTAGGGACATGAAGGGATTTCTTTTCCTTAACATATTAGGAATGTAAAAGTTCTAAAGCTGTGGTTCTCAACCTTCCTAATGCCATGGCCCTTTAATACAGTTCCTCATGTCGTGGTGACCCCCAACCATAAAATTATTTTTGTTGCTACTTCATAACTGTAATTTTGCTACTGTTATGCATCGTCATGTAAATATCCGATATGCAGGAGACCCCCCAAAGGGGTCACGACCTACAGGTTGAGAACCCCTGTACTAGAGAATATTCAGAAATAAAAATAACCAAAATCTTTCATAACGTTAAAAAGTGACACCTTCAATAAAGGGACTCTTTTTTGTACTTATTTATTTATTTTAAAGTACATTTATTTCGGGTCAATGTGAGGCTATGACCACCCAGATCAAAAGATTTGGTGCTGTAGGGTAGAGTTCCTCTTAGGATGCTCTTACATTATCTTTAGTCTCAAGGAAAGGCCACGTAAGGCAGACAGTGGGACCCAAAGAGTTTTTGTGGAATCAGTGTATACGGAGCAGCATGGAACGAGCTCAGCAAGGTTATCATGCAAAGAAGGAAATGTCAGATAGAGAATGGTGAACATGCCTTATTTGGAGAGAAGGAAATAAGAGCAACCAGGTGTGAACTTCAGCAGGAAGAAACTACGTGGGGTGATGGAGTACTGACGGAGAATTATTAGGTCCTAAAATAGCTTCCCGAAGAGAAAGATTCTTCTCTGGGTGTCTGATGAGACCATGTTTCCCAGCTCTGCAGAGACCAGACGGGCTCTTGTCCTTCAGCCCCAAAGTTCTGTTTCACTTTATGAGATGACGTCAGCCTCGGTAGGAATCAGACAGCTGATCCTAACCACTTATGTGAATTTATTCTGCTCTAACCATTTAAATGGTTTAGAAAGACCCTTAACATCTTGAATATTATGTCCATATCTACAAATTGTTTGCCTTTAAAAGAGATTGTGAAACTAACTAGCATCATACAAATAGTACAAGACAGGTATTGTTACTGTTATTAGACAAACAATTAGAACAGGTTGAGGTACACAGGAAGATGGAAATTTCTAATATGCTCGTCATGAGGTGAGTGAATGGTCAGGGTATATTAGCTTTATTTTTGTGCTTTGTATTTCGATTTAAGTCACTGTATTTACAAATAGCACATGGCCAACATTTTAAAAACTTTAGCTGCCCATATGTTTATAACACGTACACAGTATTAAATATTTTATTCATAAAACGCACTAACGTGTAGAAGACTTTTACATTTCAGTCTTAATGCAAATTGCATATCCTGAGTTATGATACAGTATAATACAATGGAATTGATACAGTAACTAAATAAAAAGATGATGACAGCCAGTTTAGACATAGAGTTCCAGTTTATCAGCTCACAATACGCAATACACGGAATACAAAGATCCTTCCTGGAAACTTACAATAAAAATACTTTGCAAATTTCTTCCACCATAGAGGTTATTCACACCGTTATTGGACAACATCTACTTGTTTTGAACTGTAAGGCCAACCACTTTACCATTTACCCTACTTATTTATTCAAGTACAGCCTATGTGTTTATAAACCACAGACTGGCTATTTCCCATGGGGTAGAGGATTTGCCTATGCCACTCACATCTGTACCAGTCAACCAGGGCTGCCCAGTAAGGAGCAGACAGGTTTCTACGCAGAATGGTGAATTCCAGGGAAGAGAGAAATCATGAATTGGACGAGGAACTGCTGACTCAAGATAATTAACTCAAGCTACCAGAATAAGATACCACATTTCTAATACAGATCTCGTAAAGTTGCTCCCAGACTGCGGGCTTAGTTAAATTGTACCTATGTAGAAGACACCTCATTTAAAAAATGTAAGAGAATTTTAATTATGACCTGGAGTTTCTTGGGATGTAGGTGTCCCTCCATTACAGATCAGCCACAGTCAGGCCCACTGAGAAGTGTCCCTGTCTCCCTTCACCTGACTAAGAGGCATAAGTGGCCATGTGGACAGCACCCTGGTCCAGCTGGGTGGAATTTCTGTTTCTAACCTTCTCATGTTCTCTTTCATTTTAAGTGATTTGAATATGTTATTCCCTCTGCCTGGGACCCTCACCGTTATACACTCCTGCCCCCTCCTTGTTTAAGGTGAAAATCCCAGATTTAAGCTTAGATGTCACATTCCCCAGTATTTGTCACAGGCCCCCTTTATGGTGGTCTTGCAGTGTGCCATGCACATGGCCCCTCCAGGACAGAAGAATTTATTTCCCAGCTGGTGAAAGTGCCACTGGCAACTTCCTCCCTAAGTAGAGCACTCAGCTGAAGAAAAGCCCTCACACTCGGCCACACCCCTTCTCTCCCAGGGGCAGCCTGCGGCCAATGACTGGCTGGTGCAGAATTGTCCCAGTCTCTTGCTCCCATCCCGAAGGGCCCTCAGGTTCACAGCTCCCTGGGTTTGGCTGAGACTTTTATTGTGGAGACACTGCACAACCTTGTCTTCTGCCTAACCCCGCCTCCTCCTCTTCACCTATAGAGTAGGTTCCCAGAGTCCCCAGGGTCCTCACCCTAAACCGCATGCATGGACACCTGACTTGCAGCCCAAACCTTTCTTGAGTCTGGTATAAGTACTTCTTGAGCATTAGCACCCAATATTTACCATGGTGTCAATATTTTAATTGCCAATTGATACATCTATGTCTTTATTAAAACCCATAAGCTTCTTAAAAGCAGGACCCATATCTTGTTCACCTTTGTATTCCTAAAACCGAGAACATATTAGGTGCTCAATAAATACCTGCTGAGAGAATGCATCAAAACACACAAACAAAAAAAGAATGCATCAATTAATGAAAGGGCAGAACAGCCAGGCTCTGTGGCACATGGATAGCACATTGGATCTCCAGTACAAGGATACAGACCAGTATAATACTATGGTCAGGGAAGTATGCTAGGAATGCTCATTGCTATCATGATTAAACCTCAAAATTGTAGTTGCTTAAGATACTAGATGAGGTATCAGTAAGCATTTTTGGTGAAGGAAAAGATGGTAAATATTTGAGTTCTTGGGGGTCATGCAGTCTCTTTTATGGCTATTCAACTCTGCTGTGACAGTGCAAAACCAGCCATATGCGAAAAAGCTGTGGGTATTGCTGTGTCCCAATAAAACTTTATTTACAAAATTAGGTGGAGGGCCAGATGTTCCATCCCACTACTACAATTGTTGATCCACTGTCTTGTTCATGTAACGGTCAGTGTGGGTGTCACGGGTTAGTGGCCCTCTTTATTTCTTGTGGTAATTGGGACGTTCACGTTGCTTCTCTTTCATACCTCCACCATCCCTTAGGATCTCCAAATCCTCTATTTCTAGCTGGTAGCAGGGGGAAAGACACAGCTGCTTCCTAAAACCTTTGATGAGAAATTAAACATATAACTTCTGGCCAGGCATGGTGGCTCACACCTGTGATCCTAGCACTCTGGGAGGCCAAGGCAGGAGGATTGCTTGAGGTCAGGAGTTCAAGACCAGCTTGGGCAAGAGCAAGACCCCTGTCTCTACCAAAAAAAAAAGAATAATTAGCTGGGTGTTGTGGTACACACCTGTACTCCCAGGTATTCGAAAGCTAAGGAAAGAGGGTCTATTGAGCCCAGGAATTTGAGGTTGCTGTGAGCTATGATGCTACGGCACTTTACTCAGGCCAACAGAGTGAGACTCTGTCTCAAAAAAAAATTTATAATATACATATATATATATATATATGTATGTATATATATGTGTGTGTGTGTGTTATATAAAATATGTTATATCTATGTTACATATATATAATATGTTATATATATTCATATGTTATATGTATAATATGCTATATATATTTATATTATACATATATATATATGAAACTTTCACTCACATATTATTAGTGACAAATAGTCATGTGGTCGCATTTGAGAGCAAAAACTTTGGAAATGTGGTCTCTGGCAAGGTGATGTCTCTCAGAAGTCACTGCAAATTATCAAAGAGAAACGCAAGTCTTTAGTGGACAGCCAGATGTCTCTACTACAGGCAGGGAATTTCTCTATTTTGACAAAAACAGTCCTAAGCAGATGTGTCTATTTTCTTTTTCCCTGTCTTTTTCCAGAGAATATGTGAAATTTTCATGAAATAGATAGCCATTCATTTATTTCTTCTTTCACGGGGGATTCAGTAATAAGCCAAAGACACTTGAACCATGTGCTCAACAAATGATACCTGTCTAAATAATCTGATAATCGCGCAAACAGCGATAAAGAGCAATCGTCACCAGCTTGGGTTTAGGGAGTCCAGAAAGGCTCAGCAGAGTCATATGTGAAATGATATGTGAAAAAAATCAATGCAAAGGCGGATGAAGGGGAAAGAGAGCCTTGATCAGGGGGCTCCTACACCCTGGGAGCAAGGAAAAGCTATTGAGATTTAAGCAAGAGGTTGTCACGATGAAATTTCTATCTCAGAGATATCTCTTCAGTTCCACTGCTGGATAGCTTGGGGATGAGTCAGGAGGACACTGCAGGGGTCTGTGATAGTGATGACGGGGTGAGAAGGAGGCTGTAGAGTGGGGATACATCGATGGATCCAGGAGATAAGTGCAAGGTGAAACCAAAAGGACGGGATGATGGAGGGCATGTGAAAGGGTCAGGAGAAGAAAGGGATAACGGGCAACTGGTGCCACACTCTGTGGTCAAAAAGGGCAGGGACAGTGTCAGGCTGGGCAAAGGGAGTCGGCCTCCGGGGAGACAACCCTGGGTTCAGTTTCAGACATGCTGAGTTAGAAGTGTCTCTGAGACATTCAGGTAGAGATGACAGGAAAATGATTATTGCCCTTGTCAACTTGGAGATCTCTGGTAATTTTAAGGAAAGCTGACTCAGTGAACCACAGAACTTGGTTGAGTGGGAGGCAGGGAGATGTGGACAGTGAGTTAAAGAAAATAACTAGAAGGAAAGATGAGTGAGGGGAGACTCGGGGGAAAGATCTTGAAACCTTGGGGGAAGTGAGTATAATTAAATACCAAAAAGAAGATCCTGTGAGAGAGGAAAACGTTGAATATAAAGGGAAAAAAGAAGGGAGCCTCAATATAGAAGCTTCCCAAGAAGGTGGGAGGGAAAGAGAAGCCGCACAAAGATGGTGAGATTTAGCTGGGAGAAGGGATGCCCCTCCAGTGTTCCAGAATGAAGAAGAACAGGTGCAGACAAAAGTTTCCTGTTTGGATTCCAGGAAGTGGAATAAGATCCCATCTGACAGTTTTTATCATATGTATGATGTGGGAGTCAAGGTCATTAGTTTAGAGAGAAGGACCAAGATGGAACAGGTCAGGGAGAGGAAAAACGGTCAGAGGTTTTAAGGGTGGAGAACATTTGAAATAGTCTTGTGAAAAGTGGGAAACATGATAGAAGGTGGAGCTGTAGAAGCCCATTGGAAGCCCAGGCCATTTATTTACAAATGAACATCACACTGTTGTGGCACCGGTCTGCCCCATGCTTGACCCTTTACTGCAACAACAAGGTCTTAAATTCACCTACTAGCAATGTCAAAATTAGACAATCCAATTAGATCTCCAATCCATAGATGTTTACTCAATCCACCTTCCCTATTGGAAGGAGGATGAGCAGCTATAACATATTTTGAGCAGTTACATATATCAAGAATTTAATTCTCACAATACCTTGCATGGTAAATATGATATCCCTTTCCCAAAAAGAAAACAGAAGATGAAATTTACGAATCGTTGCCTAAAATTCGACCCAGAGCCCACACTAGTTCCATTGTGCCACGTTGCTGCTCCTTTAAAAACAGAGTCCTACTGTGTGCGAGTCTAATCTCATCTGCTCATCTCAAAGAAACACCAAACCAGCTACACCCAGGAGTCATCTAAACTTCCACTTTCATGATGTGTTCACAGTCATGTTCTAGTTAAGACTAAGGAATTAATGAAATCTCATTCTTCCTTTGCCTTACCTAGTTTTAAGCAGAAGCGTCTATGAACTGTATTCTGTAGCATCATTTTCTAAACCTGAACCTGACTCCCCCGGGGTATATTTTCATGACCTTAAGAATGAAAACAAATTGTCATCTTCCTCCCATTACCACCTCTCCCTTCTCTCTGGCCCCTCCAAATAAAGGAGAGCTATAGGCCTTCTATGAGTTTTTAAGGAAAATAATTGAGACTCTGTTGATGTAAGTCAAAAATCACCGGCAACCATTTGAACTCATTTTTACTATTGAAGAGCCCCAAAGCCTACCATGGGGCTCAGATACAACAGAGAAACATCTTCAGATGGATATTTCTAATGCACCATATTTGTGAATATACTTTCTTCTTTTTCTTCGTCCTTTTTTTTTTTTTAATTATGAGACTAGTTTTTACTTTGTTACCCTGGCTGGAGTACAGTGGCACTAGAACCTCCAAATCCTGGGATCAACCAATCCTCCTATCCCAGCCTCACATAGCTAAGACTAGAGGCACATGGCACCATGCCAGGCTAATTTTTTTTTTAATTTGTTTTATTTCATTTGTTTTTTTATAGAGATGAGGTCTTGCTATGTTGCCCAGGCTGGTTCTGAGCTCCCAACCTCAAGTGATCCCCCCACCTTAGCCTCCCAAAATGCTAGAATTATAGGCAGGAGCCACCATGTATGGCCCATTGTGAATACCTTCTTAATTAAGAAAAGGAATTTCAAATGCTCTCTCACAGTGAGGGATTCCCTTTTCAACATGTTTTGGTATAGACACATTTAAAGTTAAACATGATTGATAGCTACTTTTATAAAATTATAAAAAACAAAATGGAGAATACTTGCTTTAAATACAGTCCTAAAATGCAGTCTAAAACATTATGAGTGAAGAGTGAATTCTTCTCTCAAGAAATCTATACATCTCACCCTCTCCCTAAGCTTTTCTCTGGCAAACTTACCTGTGAGTTCCAGTTGTTGAAATAAAATCTCATCATCCTGTGTTCCTGGTTCCAGGGACCAACTCCCAACCTGCTCTAATGAATGAATGCCTTGGCCCTACCACCTCGTAACAACTTTTAGACTTCTAAGGAACTTACACACCGTCTTTCTAGCCTAACCTCTCATAGTTCAGAGATGAGAAAAAGAGGCCCAGAAAGATGAAGTAACTTGTCCAAAGCCTCACAGCTAGTTAGCAGCAGAACTGGATTAGAACACAGGCCAGAAACAGTTACGTGCCACTGAGAAGATGCATGTTCTAAACAGAAGGTGGTAGAGGAACATGAAAGGGTTGAATACTAATTCATGACTTTGAAAATGACTCTAAGGAAATTAAAGAGAAAACTAACAGATGGAAAGCACCAGTAAAAGTCAAGTCTCTCTTCCTGACACGACAGCCCAAGAAGCAGAGATGTAAAAGTGATGAATGTAACACAGTCATGGCCACACAGGCACTCGGGTTGGGCACAAACTCCGTGCGTATCTGTGGAATACTGTCCAAGAAGGGAAAACAGAAAGTGTCTCTCTTCTGCTTTCACAAATGGAGCTCATAACTTTTTCCCTTCAAAGGAAGAGAAGAAAGGAGTGCTTTTGGTTTTTGATAAATGTTTAAAGCCGGGGTAGGTTTAAAAAAGACCAGTTTTTAATTTTTCACATATCAGCTGGTATTCCTTACAAACCCATAGAGGGCCGGTAGGTATCATTGTTGATTGGTACTAAAAATATCATATATTTGTAAAATGGGTTTCCAGTTCAGTTTTTCCTGAGTGAGAACCATACCCCAATCATTGTTTTACAATTTCCCACTTTTTATCATATCCATGTTGAAATGGTACGTTCCCTTTCCATGAAGAGAGAAGCCTCATACAATCATTTACGGGGGGTTCACTTCTTAGATTCCACACTGACCAACTGTTTGCCTCCCTGCGAATGGATCCACCAGCCTCGCCCAAACCCACAGAAAGCAAACACGCTTCTTCAGAGGGCTGTTAACAACCCAGATATTAAATAACTTATACTGGATAAACACACAAAATTGGGATGGCTGGACACTGTGGGAGTCCTGGTTTTAAATTTTTGAAGAACCTCTATGTTGTCCGTGTGGAAGTTAAGGCAGCCAGACCCACAGAATCAGAGAGAAGAATGCTGGTTACCAGGAGCTGGGAGGGTGGGGCAAGGGAGGAAGGGGGACTGTTGTTGAATGGGTGCAAAGTTTCACTTATGCAAGACGAGAAAGTTCTAGACATCTGCCCTACAACTCTGTACCTTTAGTGAACAGAGTATGTTCAAAAATTTATTAGAAGGGTAGATCTCATGTTATATGTTTTTTTGCACCCATCATTGCTTTCAAAAAGTAAGAAAGGAATAAGTTTGTAATAAACAAAACAACCAAACCCATTTGAAGCTATCTATGGGCCATTCATGCTTTGAGAAGTTGGCTCAGGTTGGTGTAAAGGATCCAGGAAGAAAGCTGAGGTCATATCCACTTAAGGAAAGGTTTCTTTGTTTAGTATCGTTTATTTAATGTCAAAGGTCATAGTGCTTGCTGTTCTGAAGTGTTCTAGATGGTTCTCAAAGAGGTATGCTTTTCTGTGGTGAGGTCACAGGTGGAACTATTTCTACACATGCACTAAAACTGAAATTCAGCACTGGGAAGCACCCCCCAGAAATGAGGGAACGCAGACCACATCAGCCTGGAGACTGAGGCTGGTTGCTCCCTCAGGCTTTTCCTTGACACTGACAGAATGAAGTTTATAAAGGTTACACTTATGTCCAGAGCCCATACACCTATGATGAAAAACCAGGCCCTCCCACTTTCCCTAAATAGCTTATGATCTATTTTTAGGATAAAAGATTTGTGTGTCTCCATTTTGGCATTTTTTGTAGAGCAATAAATACAAATAGTTTGGTGATCAAAAATCTTTTCCAATCTTTCCATGATGTTTTCTTACTCAATAAAATAGTTATAAGAATAATATATATATTTCCCCCTAAGACTTAATAAAGCTATTTTTATTTTTAATGAGGGGAAAAAAGGAAACCAGATCAAACATTTTTATTTATTTCTGAAATGGCTCTTGGGTGGGGACGGGGAATAATTGGAAGGAAAGAAGAAGAAAGTGAGAAAGGAAATATGTCTCCAGGACGTCAATGGCAGTGCCCCTGCACCTCAGCATTAGAGTGCGTTAACACAGGACTGAATCCCACCACTTTCCACCACATTTTTCCTATAAATTTTTCTTAATGGATTTGGGGATAATCAGAGGCACACTGGATCTTTCTCTAAAACACTACTTCTGTGTAGAAGCAAAGAAAAAGTGGTAGAATCATACATTTCCTGGGGAAAAGCCTTTATTTGGTTCATGTTTTTCAGGCCAGGTTGTTGCAAGTCTGGGAATCGCCCTAGTTCTCCAGTTGGATACATTGCTGTTCTTTTTTATTTTAATGAGAATAAGAGAAAGCTCTGAGCATTCTAACTAGCATATGGGATAGCAATCGGCTGTCCTTGCCCTGTTAAACATCTGACAGCTTCCGTCTGGGTCAGTAACACACTGCCTTCATCAGGAAGGGCCAATTTATTTCTCTTCTGTTACTAGCAGAAGATGGGCCGTTAGCCTTGAAGGCAGAAGGCCTGGGCATGGGTCCCGGCTCTGCTGGGTTACACTGGGAAGTCACCTAACATTTCTGAACCTCCAAGTGTTCATTAGCAGAAGTAATGATACCTACCTCAAAGGATGTGCTGAGGCTCAAGGAGAGTACATGAAAGGGCTTGGTAAAACTCTGACAAGTGACAGCTGGATACACCTGTTTTGTGAAGATGTGACACTGGGAGAAGTAGATTTCTACTAAGAATCCCACTGTCAGAAGGTGTCTACCTCTACCAGGGCTAATGAGGTGGTGGGATGTAATAGAAAGAATCTGGGACTCGGTGGCAGGAGGCCTGGATTGACGTGCACCTGCAAGAAAAACTAAATATACATCTACAGGCACACATGTGGCAACACTCATGGAGAGGGGGAGGTTCTGAGTCCGGCTGTCAGATGTGACTCTGAGCTTTGCTGCCTCCTTCCTGCGTTTCAGCCTCATTTGTAAACTGTGGATAATGCTATTGCCCCCCTTGGGGACTGTGGGGAGATGAAGTGTGTTAATACACGTAGGATGTTCAGAACAGTGTCTGGCGCGTGATAAGCTCAATGAGAGCAGGGATTTTTGTCTGTTTTCTACCACTGGGGATACAGGGCACAGAACAGTGGCTGGCACGTAGTAAGGGCTCAATGAACACCCACCAACAGAATGGAGGCAGACCCCCCAATAAACACCCACTAAGAGAATGGAGGCAGACCCCCCAATAAACACCCACTAACAGAATGGAGGCAGACACCCCCCAATAAACACCCACTAACA
>CAUYPK010108206.1:0-18758 GCA_963574355.1 Loris lydekkerianus | reverse complement strand
GCCCATCGATCCGCAAATGGATGAATAAATTGTGGTATACGTACACCGTAGAATATTATGCAGCCTTAAAGAAAGATGGAGACTTTACCTCTTTCATGTTTACATGGTGGAGCTGGAACATATTCTTCTTAGTAAAGTATCCCAAGAATGTCAGAAAAAGTATCAAATGTACTCAGACCTACTATGAAACTAATTTATGTATTTCACATGAAAGCTATAACACAGTTACAACCTAAGAAGAGGGGGAAGGCGGAAAGTGAAGGGAGGGAGGGGGGAGGGGTGCAGAGGGAGGGGGATTGGTGCGATTACACCTGCAGTGCATCTTACAAGGGTACATGTGAAACTTAGTAAATGCAGAATGTAAATGTCTTAGCACAATAACTAAAAAAATGCCAGGAAGGTTATGTTAACCAGTGTGATGAAAATGTGTCAAACGGTCTATAAAACTAGTATATGGTGCCCCATGATCACATTAATGTACACAGCTATGATGTAATAAAAAAAATTTTTAAAAAAGATCTGCCATTCAATTCTATAATTCCTCTACTAGGCATATACCCAGAAGACCAAAAATCACATTATAATAAAGATATTTGTACCAGAATGTTTATCGCAGCCCAATTCATAATTGCTAAGTCATGGGAAAAGCCCAAGTGCCCATCGATCCGCAAATGGATTAATAAATTGTGGTATATGTACACCATGGAATATTATGCAGCCTTAAAGAAAGATGGAGACTTTACCTCTTTCATGTTTACATGGATGGTGCTGGAACACATTCTTCTTAGTAAAGTATCTCAAGAATGGAAGAAAAAGTATCCAATGTACTCAGCCCTACTATGAAACTAATTTATGGCTTTCATATGAAAGCTATAACCCAGTTATAACCTAAGAATAAGGAGAACAGGGAGAGGGGGGGAGGGAAAAGGATGGATGGAGGGAGGGCAATGGTGGGATTAAACCTGTGGTGCATCTTACAAGGGTACATGTGAAACTTAGTAAATGTAGAATATAAATGTCTTAATACAATAACTAAGAAAATGCCAGGAAGGCTATGTTAACCAGTGTGATGAAAATATGTCAAATGGTATATAAAACCCGTGTATGGTGCCCCATGATCGCATTAATGTACACAGCTATGATTTAATTTTAAAATAAGGAAAAAAAAAAAAAAGAAAGAAAAAGAAAAAGAGTGTGTTCTAGAAATTTTGTGAAAGAAATTCAGTATGACATACAGTTTGTGACCAAAAGGGTCGCAAAGGGAGCCTGGGACCATATTTTATTTTTTCTCTCTCTTTTTTTTAAATTTCAGATTAATATAAGGGATGGGATATTTTAAATAGCTTCCTATTGGGCGGGGCCTGTGGTTCAAAAGAATAGGGGGCCAGCCCCATATACTGGAGGTGGTGGGTTCAAACCCAGCCTCAGCCAAAAACTGCAAAATAAATAAATAAGCATAAATAGCTTCCTATGCAATATTGATAAGTCCTAGGGCAGGAAAAAAGAGAGCAGTCTATAAAGGAGAAAAGATAGGCAAGGTGTCTTCCTTCCCTCTCTCCCTGGGGATTCCAATTCATCAGGACAGACTTGGCTCGAACACATCAGCACAGACTCTGTGAGACGCTCTGCCGAACCTTATGATTCTACACACACATACAGAGAGAGAGAAAGAAATAATACTTCCTCCTCAAAGCTCCAATATCACCTTATAGTTGCCTTTATCCTGCACTTAGAGCAATCTAGGGGATGAACTTGTATACACGTCTGCCCCCTCAACACCATTTGCTTAAGGTATGTGTTTTATCCATCTCTGCATTGCTTTGTGGATAGTAGGACTTCAACGTATGTTTTCTGGATGAAAGAAAGTGCTGTTCTATTTCTGCAAACAACATAGAGGGTTCAGAATTTAATTCTGCTTGTGTAAACATGGTGTAGTGTTAAGATTTTCCTCCTTAATATATTGGGAGGATATCAGACATGCTGTTCACAACCACTGATTTCTAGTCAATTGATATTTGTGAGTTGTGCTTATTTTATGTTTATAGTATATTACAGTTAATATTTTGGTCTTCAAACTCCACTCTACTGTTGCCTCATTTAGTTCTGAATGAGAAGCCAAAATATATTCTTTCCCCTTTAAGTCATGGACATGATAAGCCAAAAATATATATACACATATATGTTTAAAGAACAAGTAAATTCACTTTTTATTTGTCTTAGATCAAAGTTAGATGTTTCACCTCCGTTGTTGCATAAAAGCACGTGATTTATGAAAGAAATGGATGTATGTGTCATTAGAACTGATTACCGTAAGTGAATGGTGACGTGCATTGTGATTATGATGTTAGAAAAAGTAATCTACACAGCCTTCCTGGCATTCTCCCAGTTATTGTGCCAAGACATCTATATTCCACATCTACCAAGTATGAAGCTAGTGTATAATGCCCCATGATTATATCAATGTACACAGCTATGATTTAATAAAAAAAATAAATAAATAAAAAAGAAAAAGTAATCTAATGATCACTGGGATAATGCGATTTTGTGGTATCAGTAAAAAGACTAAGCAGAGGCCCTTGGTGAAATCACACCTGCTGACCTTAAGCAGGGCCGGAATGGGAACCAGGGAGACATTTGTCTTGGCCTCCACCCTCTGACACACACCAGGTAGACAATGATGTCAAGCTGCCCCAAGCTAGCCCGAGTCTTTTCCATCCTAGACCGCAGGGACAATTTGAGCCCACCTGTGTTACGCAGAAACTGGGAGACAGAAAGAAGCACAGAACAGGAGGGGAAGGGATGTTCTCAGAAGGAGGAACAGGTCCTTTTGGCACCCCTTTCCCCATAGGTACCCAACCCCACCTGGAACAATGGCTGCCCCCCCTTCAGCTCCTGTGTCCTTGGAGTCCTATTGCATCCATGACCCTCCCCATTCTTGGCTGTCTCCCTCACAACAGCCCTCTCAGGGCTTCTCAACCTCAAAAGTTCCTCTGAATGGCCTCACCTGCCCCTCTGCATATCTTTCCCACCATACTGACCCCAAATGCACCCATCTTTGCTCCCTCTCATTTCTCATTTCCCAACCCGCTTAACCCTCTGAGTCTGGAGCTGACCCCCCCAGCCAACTGGCTTACTTTCCAATGACATGAGCATCTCAGGAGTGAATGCTGCTGCCAGTTATGGGTCCTCCATCACACCACACCTCTCAGAAGCATTTGATGACTGCTTGGAAGTCTCTCTACGTTTGTTACCCCTAATGCTTACCTCTCCTGAATCCATTTACCCCTCTAACAAGGCCCGTCTCTGTATGATGCCACCTTTATGTGAGTGTTGTCAAGATTCTGTCCTCACCTTTCCTCTCCTCTCGCTGAGAGGTGCTTCCTTTTCCGTGACTTAGACAACCGCTGCTCTGTGCCTGACTCTGAAATCTCTTTCCTGTTCACCATTCATTCTCCGCCCCGTGCCATGGCTCACTGCAGTGCTAGATATTTTACTATTATGACCCAAAATTAGAGAGCCAGAGAAAAAGAAGCTCAACATCCAGCTCTGTCACATACTTCCTATCTGACCTTGGACAAGCTTGTTAACCAGTCTGAGCCGTAGTCCCTCCATTTGTAGAATCAAAGATAATAATTCATCCTTGCCTCTTGTGCTCGTTGTGAGAATGAAGAGAATCCATGTACATTGCCTGAACCATACTGATCATTCCACAAATTTTAGCTGTTACTATAATGTAGTCAGTAAATGTTCATTGCATGAGAATGAATTGCCGAGATGCTTCAGATACTGTAGCAGGAAGATGGGAGGAAGACATGAGGTTGACTTTTGAGTCTCCTCACATCCTATATCATGGCGTGAGGGCATCTCCTTCATGTAGGCCAATTCAGCCCAATGAGGACAGCTCACCTTTCCAAATTATGACTATAAAAATAACATATAGGCTCAGCGCCTGTGGCTCAAGCGGCTAAGGCGCCAGCCACATACGCCTGAGCTGGCGGGTTTGAATCCAGCCTGGCCCCCCAAACAACAATGACGGCTGCAACCAAAAAATAGCCGATTGTTGTGGCAGTCTCAGCTACTTGGGAGGAGGAGGCAGGAGGATCGCTTGAGTCCAGGAGTTAGAGGTTGCTGTGAGCTGTGATGCTACAGCCCTCTACCCAGGGTGACAGCTTGAGGCTCTGTCTCAAAAAGAAAAAAAAATACACATATAAGTAACATAACCATCTTTCAGATTAAGCTCCGTATCCGTTTTAGCCTACTGTCTACAGACCCCATTATGAAGTAATTCCACTCTTTGTTTGTGACATGAATGGTAAACTGTTACCTCAATGAAAAGTACCCAAATGGAATGTGCTATAAAAGAAGAAAATCACCATTTGATTGTCCTGAAATTACCCCCCCTCCAATTCTGCCAGGTTATCTTCTGGGATCAGATACTTTTCTCCTAAGTAGGTTTTTATTGCAAATCAAGCAGTTATCTCCCGAACGAATTTTCCCTCGGAATATGAAGGAATCAGTAGTTTAATTAGCAATTTGTCTTTGTTTCATTGACTGCTTTGGTTTGGTTTTACTTAACACTATTATTTATTTATTTATTTATTTATTTATTTTGAGACAGAGTCTCAAGCTGTCACCCTGGGTAGAGTGCCATGGCGTCATTGCTCACAGCAACCTCAAACTCTTGGGCTTAAGCGATCCTCTTGCCTTAGCCTCCCAAGTAGCTGGGAATATAGGCGTCCGCCACAACGCCCGGCTATTTTTTGGTTATAGTTGTCATTGTTGCTTGGCAAGCCCAGGTCAGATTTGAATCTGCCAGCTCCAGTAAATGTGGCTGGCACCTTAGCCGCTTGAGCTACAGGCACCGAGCCATTAAGACTATTTTTTAAATAATATTTTGGGGAATAATTTTATAGTTATAGAGAAGTTTCAGAGTTCCTGTATGCCTGTCATCCAGTTCCCTCTAATGTTCACATGTTGCATAACAATGGTACACTTGTCAAAACTAGAAATTAACATTGGTACATTACTATTAATTAAACTACCGACTTTTTACAGATTTCGCTGGTTTTTCCATTAACATATTTTTCTACTCCAGGATTCAATTCAGGATACCACATCACATTTAGTCACCATGTCATTTTAATAAATATTCCAAGGGTCAGGCGCAGGGGCTCACTCCTGTAATCCTAGCACTCTGGGAGACCAAGGTGGGTGAATTGCTTGAGCTCAGGAGTTCAAGATCAGCCTGAGCCAGAGCAAGACCCCATCTCTACTAAAGATAGAACAACTATCACTTCCCGGCCTTTTGGCTAAGATCAAGTGTAGCATCTGTTCTTATCAGTTTAAAAATAAAAAAAAACTAGCCAGGTATTGTGCTGGGTGCTTGTAGTCCCAGCTTCTCAGGAGGCTGAGACAAGAGAATCCCTTAAGCCCAGGAGTTTGAGGTTGCTGTGAGCTGTGACGCCATAGCACTCTACAGAGGGTGACAAAGTGAGACTCTGTCTCAAAATAAATAAATAAACAGATATTCTACTGATATCAGATGTTGCCAAACAATTATTGCCGAAAGGTTCTCTGCCCCATAACAGTGTATAAAACCCATGAAGTTCCAAGTGGGATGAAGAAAGTTAGCCAAAACAGAATTTAGGCCAGTCATCCAAATGAGCAAAATTTGGGGGCAAAAAATTTCAGATTGTTTCAAAGTGAAATGTTAAATAAACATTTTGTTTCTTCCTCCTCTCCCATGTCAGACTTCTCTGATTTTGTCTCTCCCGGAAGGCTGTATTTCTGGTTGCAGCCTCACACTTGAGGTTTGACTATTTTATAGTTGCTTCATTCATCATCCAGTTGGAAGAAACAAAGAGTTGTTTTAATCCTCACTGGAGGCACAACTATATGACCTTGAGCAAGTTCATTCAGGCTTTCTTGTACTCGCTTTCCTCATCTGTAAAATTTGTGATTTGTCAATAGCTACTGAGTGCTGGTCCATGGATCTGTTGCATTGAATCACCCGGAAAACTGTTGGAAATGCACTTGCAGGTCCCTTCCCACCCATGAATATCTGGGCAGTTGGTCCTGGGGATCTGTATTTTCTCTCACACAAATACACATTCACTGACCCAGGTGATTTGGATGCACAGCCAGGTTTGGCACACATGGGATTAAACAATCTGCATGCTTCTTTGGGTTCAGAGGCAATAGGGTCTTGGGAAGTATCCTTTAATGGGAAGCCACCTGTAGCTCAGTGGTTAGGGCACCAGCTGCATACACGGGGTCTGGCCCACGCCTGCCAAACAACAATGACAACTACAACTAAAAAATAGCCGGGCATTGTGGCAGGTGCCTGTAGTTCCAGCTACTTAGAAGGCTGAAGCAAGAGAATTGCTTGAGCCCAAGAGTTTGAGGTTGCTATGAGCTGTGATGCCATGGTATTCTACTGAGGGTGACATAAAAAAAGAAAGAAAATAGGAAGCCAGGAAAAGGGAACAGCCTCCTTGTGGAGGCAGGTTTGGTGCTTTGGGAAGCTCCCGAGACTGTCTTGTTTTTCGTTTTTTTTGTTTGTTTGTTTGTTTGGGTTCTTTTTTTGTTTTTTTGAGACAGAGCTTCAAGCTGTTGTCCTGGGTAGAGTGCTGTGACATCACAGCTCACAGCAACCTCCAACTCCTGGGCTGAAGTGATTCTCCTAGGCGCCTACCACAATGCTCAGCTATTTTTTGGTTGTAGCCGTTGTTTTGGCGGGCCCGGGATGGATTCGAACCTGCCAGCTCAGGTGTATGTGGCTGGCGCCTTAGCCACTTGAGCCACAGGCACCGAGCCCCGAGACTGTCTTGTTAAGGAACAATTACCACTTCTCCAGGCTTCTGTTGCACTCTAACTGGACATTCAGTGACTAATACATATTTTGCCTACACAAAGAACTGGTTTTCTGTGAATTTTATTTAAATTGTTTTATGGAAAGTAGCTAAAGAGGAGAAATGAGATAAACGAAGTTTTACAAAGACATTGGAATATGAGTAAAGGACAATTTATCTTTGTTATATTTGAAGTTCCTACATTGATTACTTTCCACTCTTTACCCAGGAGTACAGAAAAATGAAAATGATTTCACATGATACAATAAGTGAACCCACGTATTCCACCTGCACTCTGCCTTTTAAGAAACTCTCTTAATCACATTTCAAGAGCCAAAACATAACAAGGAAATATTGGAAGGTTGATTTTGTCTGCACTTTCTACAACTTTCTCCATTTTAATTTATAGAATCTCAGAGCTGAAAAAAGCTTGGCAATACTATAATCAAAACTGATTATAGATCAAATGATTTTATTAAATGGAAAACCAAGGAAAATCAAAATACAAAGAGCAATGCCATTATACAAAATTTTGATTCAATGCAGTAATTAGTCACTCCATTCACAATTGTTTGAGGCACCCATTATTTGTACATTTTACAGATAATGAAACTGAGGCTCAAATGCACAAGGTCCTCAAATGCACAGCTATTAGGTGAAACAGAAATTCAATCCAAGTCTGGGTCTCCCCCACCAGGGTCCAGAAATGTTTGTGACAGCCTTACTTATATCAAGAATAGACTAGACATGGAAATAGGCTGGGCACGGTAGTTCCCGCCAGGTAATCCTAGCACTCTGGGAGGTGAGGCAGGTGGATTGCTTGAGCTCACCAGTTCAAGACCAGCCTGAGCAGAAGTGAGACACCATTTCTACCAAAAATAGAAAAACTGAAGCAAGAGGAACACTTAAGCCCAAGAGTTGGAGGTTGCTGTGAGCTGTGACACCACAGGCCAGGATGACAGCTTGAGACTCTGTCTCAAAAAAAAAAAAGAAAAAAGAATTGACTGGAAAGAGTAGAGAAATACTTAAATAATTTACTGTACATCTACTAAATGTCTGTGGTCATTAACATGACCAGGTACCCTTATATCTTGCAGATGGAAAAATAAACTGAGATGACCACTCCTGAAAGCAATTTAGCAATATCTATAAAGTGTCTTTTCAAAGTTCATGGCTTTGGCCCAATAACTCATTCTCTAGGAACGTATCCTAAGGTAATAATCAGAAATTTGGCAAGAAGCTTATTTGCAAAAGTGCTTATTGAGACAGCACTTTCAAAAATGAAAAACCGGCAAGGAAGCTGAAAGTTCAAAATTAATGAGTTAGATAAATGATGGTTCTTTATATGCTATAATGTCACACAACAATTAAAAATGGTGAGTTAATGGCAAAAGAAACTGTTTATAATACTAGAAATCTAAAAAGCATGATCGAAATATTGTATGAATACTATGATCCCAATTTTGCTGAAAGAAAAATATATGCAGGTATAAAGAAAACAACACTAAAAGGAAATATATTAAAATATTTTAAAGTATCTTAAAAATGAGGAAGAGCTTTGAAGTGGTTCTCTTGGTATGGGGAAATTAACATTTATTCTTTAGTCCCTTTTTTAGGCATTTAGAAGTTTTGAATTCTCTTTAGTAAGAAAAAAAAACGCTTTTATAATCAGAAAGAACACAACGCCATTTTTTAAAGAAATGAAAAATGCAGATTATAAAAATAAAATAATAACCAGGAGATTCTATATTATGTTTAGTGGAAAAAATAAAAAATTGCATACACAGAAGAGTTTATGAAAATACATATATAAATAATTATAACTCTGCAAAGGAAGGACTAGAGTATAACACAATTTTTTGTGGGAGGAGATGGAGTCTCACTCTGTCATCCAGGCTACTAATGTTCCATGGCATCCTAGCTCACAAAAACCTCGAATGATCCTCCTGCCTCAGCCTCCCAAGTAGCTGGAACTATAAGCACCTACCACAATGCCCTGCTATTTTTTCTGTTTTTAGTAGAAATGGGATCTCCTTCTTACTTAGTCTGGTCTCAAACTCCTGAGCTCAAGTAATCCTCCTGTCTTGGCCTCCCAGAGTGCTAGGATTACAGGAGTGAGCCACCACACCCAGCCCACAACAAAATATTAAAGATTTCTGGGTTTAGATGGCAAATATAAAATGGATTTCTTCTATTGTTTTTATTTTAAAAAATGTTAGTAATTGAAACATGTTTTTATTTTTTATTTTTTTTTTTGAGATGGAGTCTCACTATGTGGCCCTCGGTAGAGTGCTATGGCATCACAGCTCACAGCAACCTCAAACTCTTGGGCTTAAGCAATTCTTGTGCCTCAGCCACCCAAGTAGCTGGGACTACAGGCACCGCACAACACCCGGCTATTTTTTTTTTTTTTTTTTTTTTTTTTTTGCAGTTGTCGTTGTTTAGCAGGCCCGGGCAGGGTTCGAACCTACCAGTCCTGGTGTATGTGGCTGGTGCCCTAAGCACTGAGCTATGGGCACCGAACCTGATAAGTATTTTTAAATGTTTAAATATCCTTTCATCTTCTCTGTTCCCTTCCATACACAATAAGTCTCATGACAACCCAAAACACTATGTAGCTAACAGCAAATAAGCCGTGGAATCAGACACAAGTGGACTCCCATATTGGCTCTGAAATTTACTAGCTGTGTGTCCTTAGGCAGTTAACTTCTTTGAGAAATAGCCTAGCACCTGGCTCTCCAGATTACTGTAAGCATGAAAGGAGATGATGGATGCTAATTGCTTAGCATGGGACCTACCGGAGTCACTAAATGGGCTTTGTGGTCATTAAAGTGGGGAGCTTGATGAGTCTGGGGTTTTCAAGTGTGTGTCTTCAGCTTCACTGTTAGTCTTATTGCACCAGGCCCCAGAAAAGCAGGGAGGAGGGGATTGGCAGATCTTCTAAACCCCGCATGTAGCAAGAGGAAAGTAGTCAATAGTCTGGATGGGAGAACTTAGAGCAAAATGTGTTCTTCCCAGTCCCACTAATGGTCTAATCCACCTGGATGTCTCTGTCATTGGTAGTCCTCGCCCCAGTGAATTCCAACTGTGGTCAGTGTACTCACTCTTGGGTTATTCAATGGCAGCTCAAAGATACATTTTTAATCAATGTCTGTCCCTTCTATATAAAAGTGCCTTTAAGGAATAATGATGGCTGCTCAGGTAGGGCATGGAGAGGCACACACATAGACATACACAGGCGTGCGCTCCAACATCTTCCTGCCGGCCTTCCATGCTCTCTCACGGTTATCACTAAATTGAGTTCTTTGGGACAACTCCATAACTCTCTTAAAATGAAATATTAGCTCTTTTACTCACTCATATTTCAAAGTCATTCACTTGTTAGGGACTTCTTCTAACCAGATAAGGTCTGGGAGAAAGTGAATTTTGAAGACAAGATGATTTTAAAATTAGGGACACCGGCTGAGTGTAATCTAAGCGTTGAGGTGGAGGCAAGGAGGAGAGGAGTTCAAGGAGGCCTTGAGTTCTGTGCTGGGGAAGAGCAGCTACCCTCAGCTCAAAAATGGTCCAAAGTTCAGGCCTTCTCTGCCTGCTGAAATCATCACCTAATTTGGAGAATTAGCAGAAACTAGTGGTTCATAGCATGAGGTCTAGGTCAGTGACACATGAACTCCAAGTCAGAATCCCCATCTTACCTGTGCAACTTCCAAGAATATACTTGAGATGATGGTACCTTCTACCAAGACGTGCCATAAGGATTGAGATGGTACAACACAGATCCTGGCACTAAAAATGTCCTCATAAATGGGAACAGGTATTACTCCCCCGTGATGTCACTTGCATTCCTAAAGACTTCTCCAGCTCCAAACTTCCTTGCTGTCATGGAAAACAAAAATGCAACCTTCTCCCTGATCTATGGGATTTGAAATAGTGCCTAGAAATACCACTAGCAGCAATTCCTGTCTCCTGGCTTTCTGAAACCATGGTTGCCCTAACTCACGTACCTCTCCATAAAGATCCAGGCTGAGTGAAGACACCACACAGTGGAGCTACTTCTCTATCACCTGGGGGCCAGTGGAACTGGTCCCTGCAAGACTTATGTGAATTATGACAAAGATTCACTACTAGACTCTCACTACAATCTTAAGACAACGTTCTGATATGTAGTCAGGTTAATAATACCTTAAATGTCCCTGCCATCTGCTCACCTAACCCCTCAGTCCCTTACAAATTCCCTAACCCCCAGAATTGTATTTCAGCCTGCAAAGTGGGGGCTACGAATTTTTTGCCTGTGTGATTCAGAAAACGGTTATGTGTTTTCTCACATTCCCTATTGTGGCAAGACAACAGAAAGTCTTATTCATCCTGATTTGACATTTGCTTCTCGAATAGTGATTCATTTGGCACAGGTCTCACAAGCACATACGAGTGATTCAGGCTAGCACATCTACAGTGACAAGTTCCACGCAAGCCCTCTACTTGCTCGGAAATCACATAAAATGAAAATACATATAGCAGAAACAGTTGTGGCTTCTAGAAAGGATTCTCCAAGTGATCTGAAAAATAAGAAACTGTAGGAGTTTGAATTATGTGCCTATCAATGTGGTGTGAAAATGATGTGCCTCTCTCATTCTATGCCAAGATGTTGGTGACAATGCTGAGTACATTCTTTGGCCCTAAAACACAGTTGATCACTGGTTATAGGAAGAAACAGCCTGTTCAATTTGGAAAAAACAACAGTGATTTTAGAAAACACAAGGTTGGTGGGAAGAGTGGACAGAGCTGATCAGCATTGTGGATGCTACAGATTTATAAGGAAGTCCTACAAATGGTGGAAGAAGTTACTCTGCTGGCTGATGGAAGTTGCAGCCGTGAACAGCTACATCTTTTACTCATTAGATAAGAAGGGGAGTGGGGAAAAAGTGCAGACGCGCCTTTCTTACAGGAGAAATCTCATCACTTAGCTTGTGAGCAATGGGAGGAAGAGAAATTCAAGAAAGAGGGGAAGACCATCATCTTCTGACACGGAGGGAAGGCTAAATGGGAAGATGCCTTTTATAATGCAAAATGAAAAAGATCAACAAAGGATTTCATGGTTTGCAGCAGCTGAGAAGGGTGGAAGGAGAGAAACAATTTTCTACCGTGAGCCATGCAAGAGGAAGCCTGAACTTCATCCTGGAGACGGCTTCAAAAAGTAACACACTCAAAAGAATTATAAGCAAAAACATTTGAATTATTTTATGTAACTTAAAATGGAAGATAAAATCATCAGGTGAGTTCATATTTATGATTTTCTCTTTTAAAACTGTAGGATAATTGCAAGTAATCCACCAATCTTTTTCCTGCCCAAAATAAATAAGAGCTTGGGAGGATGTGGGTGGCAGAAAAATCGGATCAGATGAATATCTAGTTCCCACATGTGATTGAGAGCATGTGAGATTTGTCTTTCAGTGCTTGGTTTCTTTCACCTGACATAATGTTCCCCAGCAAAACCATGGCAAACTGTACAGAGGACATGTAATTTTAGTTCACTGGAAATTTTCTACAAACAGTAGAAAGAGGATTCATTAGTAAGGATATAATAATGCCAAAAATCCCTCACTAGCTTATCCCTTTGGATTCTACCTTTATGGTAAGACCAAGTAGTGTGGTATAACGAGAAACACTTCTGACTCAAGGGACCCACAATGCCCTGCAGGGGTAATCAGAAGTTACCTATGTATCCACTGCTTCCAGTCAGGTTCTAGGACTCCTGGACTGATCTTCAATAAGACCATGTGGGTTGCCTGCCTCTGCCATACCCTTAGCAGGTTCAGGAGATGCCCTCATCACCCTCTCAATCTCCAAATTGGTTTGGCTTTCATGAAGTAGCCAAAGGACCACTTCCCAGAGGGAGAAATTAGATTATCTACTGCCTTTCTGACCTCAACAAAGGGGAACACTTCCATCCTTAACTGGCCTGGAGATCTTACACCCTGCCACCAACTTCCTGTTCTCAACGCTTCAGTTTATGTAACTCAGATTCTGGCCTGAAACACGGGATGATGTACCTAGCAGAGCCGTAAGCTTCCTTGATCATGCACCTATTCACTGTGAATAATCATAAAATCTACTAGGGGAAGCTTCACAACAACAATAAAATTACTGGGAGAATGTAAGTATTTTATAAAATCCAATAATGAAAGATTTAAAACCCTAAAGCAACACTTCACTCTCAGAGGTACAGAAACAAGGGTAGCTCAGGAAAACTCAACATTATGTCTAAATAATTTTCTCTGTAATAAAAAGGCGTTAATGAGACTTAGCAGACGGCCACTCAATCTTGTGGTCTAGTTTCAAACTCCAAAATTAATAGGACTGAGTTTGGTTTAACTAGGGTGAAGTGACAAAAATCAAACCAAGTAGCTATGGCAAATGGACTCAATCAGCATGCCAAACAGAAGACTGTGTGTGCAGGGGACAGTTCTCAGAGAAAAGGTGCCTGCTTGACAGACCCATTAGTCCAATACTATCATCCTGCAGGCTAAAAACACACTACATATATATTTTGACACTTCCCCATGTGTGAAATTCCAAGGTTCCCTATGTAAGCACAAGTGCACGTTATAAGTAATGAAAGCAACCCAATGTCCATGCCAAGGCCACAGGCCCACTCCTTGATTGAAGTCTAAAGTTCATGGCTTCTGCGGAGCTGTTGTGATTCTTTGAGACTCAGAAATCTATGGACTAAAGGTTAACCTTAAACAGAGCCAATGCAAAATATTACATACAAAGTGAGAAATCAAAGTGAAACGATTATGTGCAAGCTGTAAATGACATTTCCTATTTTTCTAGTAGAAACAGTCTCCTCCTTGTTGTAAAATGTAAGATCATTTAAGGAGGAGCATTTATCTGCAATCATAGGAAGTTCTTTACTCACTATGACCCCAGATTTTGAGACCCATCTATTATGGGCTTTGGAGGAGAAGCAAACGGAGAACCCTAGCTTATAAGGAGAACCCTTTGGAGGTGCTTGGTTCCTGCCTAAAACCACATTCCACATCCTGTAGATCAGCACTTTGTATAATCTATAGTTCCAGCCTCATAATGTAATGGAGTCTACAGCAGGCCTTTCCAACTTTCCATAAAGCCAGTTGTATCTGATCGATGGTGTAGATATGAGAAAATTGGTGAATGTCATTAGGCATCAGGCCACTGGTCAAATTAATAAGAAGCAGTAAAGGCTCAGTGTCCATAGCTCAGTGGCTAGGGTGCCGGCCACATACACCTGGGCTTGCAGGTTCTAACCCGGCCCGGGCCAGCTAATCAATAATGACAACTACAACCAAAAAATAGCCAGGCATTGTGACAGGCACTTGTGGTCCCAGCTACCTGGGAGGCTGAGGCAAGAGAATCACTTAAGCCCAAGAGTTAGAGGTTGCTGTGAGCTGTGACACCATAGCACTCTACCAGGGGTGGTACAGTGAGACTCTGTCTCAAAAAAAAAAAAAAAAGAAGAAGAAGAAGAAGAAGCAGTAAAGTATGTAGGATTGAGAATATGAAGAAGCAAGAGAAGCTCAGAAATCCAACCTAAATCCTAAACCTGGCAGCGGTCATTAATTCTTATACTGAGACATCTGAGTCAGCACAATGGACTGAGAGGACAAACCCACATCCTGAGGAATCCATAGGAGATCATTCAAATTGCCATTATAAGGCACATAAAGAGAACACAATTATTGTGAATTACCCCACATCAACTACACTACTGCTCCCTAAGGTCTGCAGAGATGTTTGAATTAGTTCATAAGCCAATAAAAGATGTAAATACAGCAAATTCTGTCCAATAGAAACCTATGAAATTGCCCCCAAATCATCCCACCTGTCAACTCAGAGCTTGAAGTGAACTAAGGTAGTTCACGAGTGGATAAGAGTGCAAAGGAAAAGCAATTACATGTCAAAATCATGGGGGATCTCAATTATAATTCTTTCCTCTTAACCACTGACACATGCACACCAAAATTGGCTCAGAAGTATAGAGATATCTGGGTGTTCCCCACTGGCAGCACAATAGGACAGGCAGTCTGCCAAAGAAAATTGGACTTTTCCAAGAAAAAGCATCAAAGAAACAGAGGACCAACACACACCACTATGACAGTCACAATGACCACTGTAGAGACAGGACCTGTACCTGCATTTAAATGGCAAAGAGCTGATTTAAAAAAAAAAAAAAAAAAAAAAAAAGAGGGCAGCACCTGTGGCTCAAAGGAGTAGGGCGCTGGCCCCATATACTGGAGATGGCGGGTTCAAACCCAGCCCTGGCCAAAAACTGCAAAACAATAAAATAATAAAATAAAATAATAAAATAAAATAAAATAAAATAAAGCAAAGAGAGCCCCCATGTCTTCCACTTGACCTTCCTATCATGGTGGCCTTTGTTCCAATAATTAGAAAGCCAGGGTGAATTTTGACAAATGCCTAATACGCACTCACTTGTTTGTTTTGATTATACCTTAGATTATAACAATGGACAAGAGATTACAACAAATATGAAAAAATATTTAAAGGAACCTCAAACTCTCTCCAGGAAAGTGATTCTAAATGTGCTCTGGGTCCTGTACTCCTTGACAGCCAACTATATGTGAAGAGAACTTCAACACCCCAAAATTTACAAACACAAACAATTACATATATTGTATAAAGCTCCCGATTAAGAACCTAAGATCTAAAGATCATAAACGTAATCAATTTCTACATCCTTCACTACCATAAATTCCAGGAACTGTGTGTACTATCCTCTTCCTCGCACCTCCCTCCCACATAAAAAAAAAAAATAAGAATGACAATTTGTTAACCTCTTTTAATAAACTTTATTGCAGGTTGTATGCATGGTGTCCAAATTCTTCGTGTGAATTAAATGCTGCATGCCAGCTTCCCAATTCTGTCATTCCATGCCGCTGCAAACTCTCACCACAGAGAAATCCAAAACTTCCTAGTTGCTGAGAAAAAGAATTTAAAGCTGTCACTTTAATATGGCCATATGAATTGAGATCACCAAAGACATATTCACAGGTTGAGAAATGTATCATATTTAAACAACTTATATTTTGTTTTTTGTTTTTTTTATCATGAAGAGGGAATGTTCTTTTTTTTTTTTTATTAAATCATAGCTGTGTACATTGATATGATCATGGGGCATCATATACTAGCTTCATAGACCATTTGACACATTTTCATCCCAATATTCAACATAGAACAACTTATATTTTGAATTTCACATCTCTTTCCCCCAAATGATTATTTTGCTTGGACCAGATTTGCAAAACTTGAGTTAATAAATTCAAAAGAAAGAAAGAAAGAAAACAAACTGTTTCATAGCTTATCTTCGGTATTTTAAAATGTCTTCATTTTTGAACTTTTCAATACTTTGAATTATTAGGGATCTTCAATATAGCAAAATTGATTTCCAATAATTGCTGTTGTGATTTCACAATCTTCTACAAAGCCACACTACCATAAAATGTCGAACTTAGACAGTAAGTCTGCTGGAAAGGACTGTTGTTATACGTTGGCATATTCACTTCCAGACTGTTTTCTACCCATATGCTAACTCTATTACAATGGGATCATACCATATTAGTCTTTCTGAAGCCTCCCGTTTTTGTTTGATATTGCTTAAACATTTTCCAGTAACTCTAAATATACATTACCCTCAATCTTAACTGCAAACTCTTTTTTTTTATTTTTTGGCCGTACTGTCATTTATTTAAATCACACTAATTAATGGATGACTGCAAGCAACTAGAGCCTAAGAAATTGCCAACCTCTGCTCTCCATAACCCAACAAGTTAGTTATTTTCGAAGCTAAGCCATTTCTAATATGAAGGTAATCAAGATACTCTACCAGCTTTTTAAAACATCTTCAACCTCTCTCCAGCTCCTTGTCACCTTCTCTTTCTTACCCTTCAGATATTTTTGAAACCTAAATTATTATGTTCCTACCATCTACTCTCCCATTTACCTTTTCCCACAAATCTCAATTATTCTCTTACTGTGAAGTGCTTCACTATACATGCCAAGCACCCTAAATTGGAACAGTCGTGGCCAATTTATTTTAAGGAAAAGCATCAGTATTTTTTCTTCCCTCTCCCTTTCCACAGTTAAGAGAGAGGATATTTCCTTCTAAACCTAAAGTCTCTATAGGTAGCCCTCTAGTTCCTCCCATATTGCCATGAAGAGAAGTGGTTGGTAAGCACCTAACAAAGGCACTTATTTGCGAAAATGCCCCCAACTACATACCTTTAACACAGCTACACATGGTACACCATTCGCCTTATTTATTCAAAACAATTCAACAAATATTTTATAATAGATGCTTCCCGAGTCAGCAGGGTGCCTGTAAAAGATGCCACCCGTCCCACAGCTCAGACTGATTCCTGTTGCTTTTGTTTGGCTATCAATCCCAGATTTTAATTATGCTACACCTCAGATGGATCCTTTCGTGTTTTCAGCGAGGATGCACTGTTTGGCTGGCTGGCTTCTGATTTCGGTTTCAGCACTAGGCGATGTGAGCTATTCTCAACGGGCTTATTTTCATCTCTACATATACAGCATATGGGCCATGGTGCCTCATCCCAGGTACCACCACCAAGCATCCACGTCCCAACCTGGGGCAGCGTGCACCTGGACACCTCCTTTTGTTCCAGGGCAATTGGAATACCTTTTACTACCTACAAAATGCTTTTAGTGCCATATAATAATCAATGTAGTATCTGCTTTGAGGAGTTCTCAGCTGAGTAAAATCAAACTATAAAGTGAATGCACAAATGCAGTCACAATACAGACAAGAATGTATCTATACAGTATTTTTCTGTTCTCTTAGATATGCCTACATAATCATCTCAACCATTAATAATGGTTAAAAGATGCTATTAAGCCTCTCCTTTAACTGAGTCTTTCTAATTTCTTCAATTGCTTTTGAGAAAGGTAGCTACTATTCTCTATGCTTCTAGATAAGAAGTTTATACTAGGAAACACCTTCAGGTGCTTTCATTTTCTCTCTCCCTCCCTCCCTCTCTCCCTTCCTTTCTTTATTTCTTCCTTCCTTCCATCTTTTTTTTTTTTTTTTTTGACAGAGTCTCACTCTGTCCTCTTGGGTAGAGTGCCATGGCATCATAGCTCACAGCAACCTCAAACTCTTGGGCTCAAGCAATACCTCTGCCTCAGCCCCTTGAGTAACTGAGACTACAGGCATCCACCACACATTCGGCTAATTTTTCTATTTTTAGTAGAGACAGAGTCTTGCTCTTGCTCAGGCTGGTCTTGAACTCCTGAGCTCATGCAATCTGCTGGACTTGGCCTCCCCAAGTGCTAGGATCACAGGCATGAGCCACCACACCTAGCATGGTGGCTTCATTTTCAACAAAAATTCACACTTTTCCCCTTCTCATTTTGCTTCGATATAGTGGTGCTGGCAAGGAAATCCCTACATTTGTGGACTGGTTGCAAAGCCACAATCAGCCTGTTCCTGGCAACCTAGGCAGTCAACTAATTAGCCTTCAAATGTGAGGAAGACTTCCAGAGATACCTGGACAACAGCCCCAGCAGCTGGATTATTGGAAGGGAAATAGGGAAGAGCTGAAGGACATGAAAATGCCTTGAACTAAACTGTTCAGGCATGTGTTCTGTGAGTGTCTACATGTTTTGAGCAGAAGGCAGGTACACAAATGGGAACGGGTTGTGGGGAGAAAAAGAAAAAAAACGCAAGAACATGTTCCAGGGCCACCCTCTGACATAAGATTCTCTGATTGCTTTTTTTTTTTTTTTTTTTTTTGCAATAAATAATAAATATCATTAGGTAACCTATAAAAATCAGCATTCCTTTGGATTAGAGCAGAAAGTCTTAATTGTGCAAAGACACATTAAATT
>CAUYPK010108204.1:0-52006 GCA_963574355.1 Loris lydekkerianus | reverse complement strand
TCTGCCCTCTGCTTGAGGGGGCGGTGCTTTAGCTCAGTCCACAAGTTTTAAAGTTGTTGTTGCTAGTTTACAGTTTTTCTTTAGCAATAAATATTGAAAAGCATTTAACCTACTGATTTCCTCAATTATTGTAATTGTTTTGGGTATATATTTTTATTTTTGAAATTTACCAGTGGCTGCTGTGTTTTCCACCACAACTTATACTCGAGTCACTAAGTTTTCCCAGTTTTTAGGGTAAAATTAAGGGGGTCTGCTTATGCGCGGGTCGGCTTACACTAGAGTATATACGGTAATACAGGAAATTTATCTACACAACTTATGATATCCATAAACTATATAATTCTAGCATGGGGTAGTGAAGTGTTCAAGTGCTCTAAAGCGCCACATGGGAGTAAAATAAATTAAAAAATCTGGCAGGATTTTGCAAAGATTGAGTTTACTGCCATCAGGATATCAAATCATTAATCTAAAAGTCTATAAATCAGTGAAGCTCTCAACTTCCTATATGGGCTCTTTCTAGAGAAATGTGTGAATAACAGAAAACTAGAAAAGGGAAAAAACTTCATTCAAATCAAACCACTTAAAAATAACTGGGTATATCTCATCCATTCTAATGTTTATGTCTGAAGTTTTGCACTATACACATACACATATACGTGTGTCTATAAAGTTCATGTACACACTGTTTTAAATTGCACACAAACTTGATAGACACCCTGGACATATATGTATATATTGTGTGTAACTTTAGAAATAAATATTAGACTGAGTATGGATACCCTATATAATACTATGCATATAAAATTATATATTTACCTTATAATTTTACATGTTATTCTTCACAATTTTCTTAGGATTCATTCACTGTTTGGAGGATGTATATAGTTCACAATTTTTTTAATAACTTGGTTATATGCATTTTTATGTTATAAATAACAGAATTATAAACGTCTCTCTGCATGATTCTTCTACACATCCCTGATGATTTTATTTGAATGGAATTCCAAAATTAGAATTATGCTAAACATTATAAAATACTGTGGTTCTGGAAAGGTCTCTGAGTACATCTTTCAGTCTTTTGTGAAGCACCAACTGGTCTCAGACAAAGGAGCAGAGAAGCTTGTGCAGATCAGACAGCCACTGTGATGCCCACAGTGACTCCCTGTATGTCAGTCCCTATGTCAATTCATTGCATGTATCATGTTATTAAATCCTCAAAACAATCTTCTGATCTTGGCAATATTACTACCTTCATTTTACAAATCAAAACTGAGACTCAAAAATGTTACCTAACTTTCCCAGGTCATATTGTCAATAAGGGTAGTGCTGGTATTTGAACCCAGTCTTCCTGTACCAAACCAGAGAATGACAGTCTCACCACTATTCCAAAAAGGCCTGGTTATGATTTTGTATTTCCCTTCCATCTTCTAGTAAAAGACAACATGGGAAGAGGAATAAGGGGTACAATGTGGGAGTAATCCGTGGTGGCCTTATGAGAACAATGTAACATAACAGATCAAATGGGGTTGAAGGGAATGATTTGTTCCACGGCTGCATCTTTGAAATATGGGCCCTAACGGATTCATTGTACATACAGCTTTTAGCCTTTGTCTCTTTCTTGGCACATCTGCCAAAGCTACTTTCTTAACCACAGATCTCCATTCTTGGGTTCTTTCAGTGCTAATTTCCATAAATCAGGGAACGCTCTCAGCCCAGACTCTGGTTGGAGACACTGACTTCAGCCAGCAGTGACACACAGACTATGAAAAGCAGGCTTTACAACACTGTCCTTCAGAAATGTTGTTGTCACAGGTAAACCAATAGATAGAGTACCACAGAGTGGTCTCAAAAATGGTGTGTGTGTGAACATATAAATTATCTTTAATTTACACAAGAAAAGGATTTAAACAATGGAATATTTCCCATTGTTTCCATTGTTTTGTAGGAAGGGAGAGAACAGAAAGTGGTTTGGTGGGGGTGGGAATGGAGGGGTCCTATACTTAGATTGAGAAGGAAAGGGTGAAAGACTCAAATAATTGCAGGTGGAGAATGGGGGGAAAATTGTTTCCTAAACATAGCTATAGTGCTAACTTCTGGGCCTGGAAAGAAACTGAAAGATAAGCCACTTCAATTAAAAATCTATAAAAGAAATCTCAAAACCAAGGCCAGCTCCAGTTCATTCAAGGAGGTATTGAAATATATATGAGGCCATTCAAATTTCCATTTTTAATATTCTAAATGTATAGCTAAGGTTGAATTTTAGACTGAGAAATGGTTAATAATTAAGCAGAAAAACAATATGACATTCCAAAAAGTGGATACATTTAAACACACACACACACACAAACTTATGAAAGTGCTTTTCAAAGGGAACAATGACTCAATCAGAAAGGTTCAGAAGAGCACCGAAAGGAGATAGAGGGAATCTACCAGGAGGAAAGTGACAGCAACCCGATGAATCTGGACTCCGCAGGCATCTTGAAGACGCCCTAGCCAAAGCTGGAACAGTTTGAGTGTCAATAAGAACAACTGGTATGAATTGAAGCATACGGAACAGACTTTCAAAATACTTGCTGATAAAAATGATCCAAATAATTGGTTATTGCAGAGCTCACCAGAGAGCTGCTCATTATTTTTGAAGCTGAAAGGTAAAGGAAACGATCAAGCATTTATCTAACCTTTCCTTGAGAGCTGTATCCCTGGGTCACCAAAAAGTAAACAGAGCAAGTTTCTCTTTAAAGAACTATTCTACATCTTGGTGATTGTGTATTGAGCTATGATAAACATTCTAGTGCAAATGTTCATTATATCTACCTGGAAGGATTTGGAGAACATCTTCCTAAGTATCAGAAGAATGGAAAAGCAAGCATCCAGAGTGCTCAATGCTGATATGAAAATAGCTGATGAACAGCTACATGCTCACACAAGAAAAAAATGCAACCACATTCAAGTGGGGCGGATGGGGAAGAAGGTTGAGGTAAGCTTTCACCTAACAGGTGGAATATAGGAGTGTATGCCACACCTCCCGGGTGAAGGGCTTAACTACAACTTGGACTTTACCTAACAAATGCAAACAATGTAACCTGATCATTTATACCCATATATTACTCTGAAGTTTTTTTTAGAAAAGAACTATTCTATTTATAAATAAAAAGAATGAAGGAATCAACATTTCACAGCATGTAGTGAATTAGCAGATCTCAGCAATAGCTGCAAACATGAGACAACTATTGTTTGACGTGCTCTAGTAGACTCGACTCTGAAGCGATCCTGCCAGAAGTTGAAACCTATGTCAGACCAATCCTCTGCATTCAATTTACAGCCAAGGAGAGGAGCCAGGACACATAAAGTGCACACCAGGGATGCGGCCAGCAAAATCCAGTTTGCGGAAAATTGTACAGAACAAACAATGTTCTCCATGAAATAACTGAGAAAGAAATTAAAAGAAAAAAAATGAAAGGGAAAAGCAATAGTCTAAAAAGATTTGAAAAGACATAGGAACCAATCCCTGGGCAGTAACGTCATTTGAATCTTCAAACAAATATAAACAAAAAAAATGGCATTTATGAGATAACTGGGAATTTGAATCTTGTATATTTGATGTTACTGAGGGAATGTGAATTTCTAGGTGATTGTGTTTAAAAATATGATCTTAAAAGTAATAGCAAAATTATTTTATGAATTGATATGAGATTTGCTTCAAAATAGTATGAAAGGTTGAATGTGGACAGGAATGAAATAGGCTGGGCTGTGAGCAAATAATTGTTGATGCAGGGCAAAGGGCCTAAGGGATTCTTCGCATTCTTGTTTGTGTATATTTGAAATTCTTCTCAAGAAGTAGTTTTTCTTTTTTCTTTTTAAGGCAAGGACTAAGCCTGATTTACTTTGGTTTCCTCTTCATATGGCACACACTTAAGAATTATTGCTGAATAACAAACTTTCAGAGAGGAAATCTTTCAGACTAAGTTTCTTCCTTTAAAAAACGGGGGTTCCATTTACTTTCCAGAATCGTTGTATGAGTTAAAAGACAAGAAATGGGGGAGCATTTTGTAAACTGCAGAGTGTCACACAAATGTGGACAGACTTACGACTAAAGAACCAGAACTAGAAACCAGCAACCACATGTCCCACATCTGTGTTCTGACTTTGAATTGTTCCCATCTTTGAGCTAATAAATTCATTTACAGATCCCAGCACATCCGTTTTCCCCTTAGGGACAAAGTACCAAATGGTACTGTAATTGCCAAGGGAAAATTATTACTCTCTTCTGAATTATTCCCATCATAAATCCGAAACCAGACAAACAGGTTGTGTCACAAAAAACGACAAGGTTGCTGTACAGTGACAAGCATCCCACATACAAGTGCCCATAAATCCGTGAGTATCACAACCCTCTAAAGTCATTCTGAATCACGCGTCTAAATCAGAAGTGGGAAGCCGGGCTGGCGGCATGTTGGCCAACACTGCGGACAAAATGAAAATGAGGTGATTTACTCAGCCATCAGTAAGAGAAATAACCCGTCACCTGTCTCATGTAGATGGAGACAACATGTGAAAAGCATTTTGTTTGCTTGTCTTTAAACATTTTCTGTTGCATCAAAGGAAGAAAGAAGGCTTTTTTCATTTAGTAATGATAACGGATAATCTTCCGTATATCTTTTACATTCAATTATAGCTGCTAAAAGAGATTACAGCATGTTGAAGGAACTATTTCAACCAATATCCAGTGAAAGATGGAAAAAAGTTAGAGGGCACACCTTCCCATGAATTTTTCTCCTTTTCTAATCTGGGTGGAATATTCATTTCTACTTACAGGGAAAGGAAATATTTAATCTAATTCTTTATGATTTAAAGTGATACTTTTCTGACTCTAAAAATATTATGGTCTATTCCAAATTAGTGTTAAAAGCTGTGCAGATGAAATGCGAAAAGTAAAAATATTTTTTTATTACCACTGAGATAGAAAAAGAACTTAACTACATAATTCACTGCATATGAAAAAGTTTAATATTGTCAAAAGACAGCTGTGCCCCCTTGAAATTACCCCTGGGGAAGAAGCCACGTTAGATCGATTTTTGGCACTTTGCTCTCCCTCATAAGGATGCTAAATGACAACTTAAAAAAATAAAAGACAAAGCTAAACAAATTTACCAAGTGACCGAGAGGATAAAGTATTGAAATAATGCTAACAACCTGTTTCAAAACCTATGTCTACAAAGTTTTGGATTTACATGAGGAAAATTTTAATTCATCAAATTAAAATACATTGATACCATTTGGAAATCACCTAACAACCATATATAATTGATACTTTTTGCTTTTTGTGACAATAACTTGTAGACAATTTATAAAACCTACAGGTACAAAGGTTACCTGGAGGTACAAAGTAGTTGTTTATAAATGTTAACTATTTCTCACATCTCCCAATTATAGTGGCAACTTACAGCACCACAAAATTCAAACTATGCTATTTATATAAAATATTTAATTATTCTTGGATCCCCACCACAGAAATATGACTGTAACATCTTGATTTTGTTGAATGCTGATGATGTTCAAATAAAACTTAGGAAAATTAATGGCAATGATGTTCTAACTCCTAGATGATGAATAACAATGAGAGGACATTAACGGTATAGATTTACGACGTTCTAACGGTTACACTCATTAATTTAATAGCAATCTCATAGTTAAGTCCTTGCTTACTGTCCGAAAATTTACCCCTCATTATCACTTGTAGAAGTAATTTTCTAAACTTGAACCTCAATGAAATGCAAAATAATAACAAAAAGTGCTAGTTAATTCAGAACGTGGATGGACAGTATATTTATATTATACCAAAACATGAGCGTAAAAGCAAAATACCTCTTTTTACAAGAATTATATTAGTTTAACAATATCATATTTTGCCAAAATGATTATATGTAGTTCAATGGTTATTGAAATTGAAAGAGAAATATAGTTGAAAGAATTAAAAATTTCTCTTTAGCAAAAAAACTGGTACAGGAGGAATATCCTGTAATCTTAATGTAATGAAAATCATTATTATTACTTAATATACAGTAATAACATGATGATAATTTCCCTAATAATTAAATATTTAATTTTAAAGAGTGGACATTTGTGAGAAAAGAACAAAATGATAAAATCATGTAAAAATCAATTGTTTAAGAAAATGGATACACTCCACATGACTAAACTGTCCTAAGAAAACTTAACACTTGTTACTTGTTTTAGTCAACAGGGACTTCATCTCAATTAAACCATTTCAAAAGAATATTTTCCCTATACCCTGTATCTTCTGAGTCCCTGCTCAGACAGACAAGGAAGTGAGCACACTTACACTTTATACCACCTCTTTTATCCCTCCGGACTTTTATTGTTGAATTCTTTCTAAGATTTCCTGGTTTAAAGATTTATTATAACTTCTATTTTGTAGCCTTCATTTCTCTTTTTCTTTATCTTTGGTCCCATGTGTAAGTAGATTCAAGACCCACCATCATCCTTTTTGCAGCGAAAGGATAACTTCATTACATACAAGGCTTTGTATACTCTACTCACTGGATTATTTTTGCCTATAGATATCTGAGCCAGGCTGAATTTTCTATTTTCTACATAACTTGCTTTATTTAATCCTTAAAGTCCAGTGTATTCACCAAGACATGTCTCGATGTTAATTCCTCTGTGTAAGACATCTTCCTAAAACACTGGGTGCCCTTTTCAATCTACATGTTTACATTTCTGTCCTGTAAGAGAGAAAGCCCCTTCTCCTTCCTCCTCAAATGTCTTTCCTTTCCAATAAACATCAACTGCGCACAGACACGCCAAGGCATGACACACGACACACAGACACAGCAACACACGACACTCGACACACAGACACACCAACACACGACATGAGACATACAGACACACCAATGCACGACACACAACACACAGACACGCCAACGCAGGACACACGGCACACAGACATGCCAACACATGACACACGGCACACAGACACGCCAACGCACGACACGCCGCACATAGATGGGATATTTGGACATGTACTTGCTATTGTAGTTGTTCTGTCATTATTGTGATTCCTAACTAGTTTTCCTGTGATATATTTCCACCATTAGGAGGCTTTTGGTCTGGCGTGTGTTTAAATATCACTCACATTTAAAGGGGAGGTCACAGCCGGTAGCAGCAGTCCCTGATGGACAGTGGCCGAAGAGCAGCGTGGTACAGAGATTGGAGCATTTAGGGCCATTACTCCAGACCTGGTTCTAATCAAATCAGTGGTTCCATCTGTTTAGGGGCATATCTCCACTCCAGAGTCCCATTTCCGAGCATGCTGGAGAGCTGTGTGATTCACAGTTCAGCCCTGTATATTGCAAGTTCTCATTGATTTAGAATTTAACTGTTTTCTCCAGCTGTCTCCATTAATGGTTGCCAAGCCAATTGCCATATATACTCCTTCCCCAGCCCTCCAGTTCTGCTCCCTGCTTTGTCTGACAAAGGACTTGCATGTCTTCTCGTTCAGGCCTGAGTTTGTTTCCCGGTCTTCCACGTGGAGAAAGAGTGATCATGTAACCTGTGGCATCTCCAGATCTCATTACCAGATAAGGCCGTCTCTTCAGGGAGGTGGCTCTCATCTTTTGCAGATTTCTGTGTCCCACAGAGGATTTGTAAATTTTTCTTCCACTCTCACATCTACTGTTCTGTTTTGTTCCATAATTCATGGTCTTGATCATTCTTCCCTTGGGATGTGCAGTTGTGTCTGTCTTTGTATTTGACTCACACCTGAACACAAACATACAAATGGACTTTTCCTCTCTGTGCTTTTTATTTTTTCCTTTTATTCTTCTTCTATGTTGCTGTTATTAAAAGTTGGTGCTTGGAAACGAGGGAAATACATATATTTCATTTCCTTCAACTGAATGCCCTTAAAGAACAAAGCAAAACAAACAAACACGGTCCTGCTTATCTGGGTTTTGAGAAGGCTGTGTTGATACTGGAGGTCTCATGGACTCCTCCTCACTATTATTTCTAGAGAATTCAGCTCGTTCTTAACCAAAGCAGTTTTGTAAAAAACTCCTAAGGACACACAACCAGATTTTATTTACTTGAATCCATTAAAATTGGGTGCTACCATGTATATCCGCACCTCAGAGATATGGTGAATTTGGTTATAGACCACTGGAATAAAGTAATTATTGCAGTAAAAGAAGTCTTACATTTGTTTCCGTTTCCCAGTATACATAAAAGGTATGTTTCTACCAGCCTGCAATCTATTAAGTATGTGCGTGTACTAGTATTATATCTAAAAAAGGTACATACTTTAACTTTAAAATGATCTATTGCTTAAAAATTCTAAGCATCCTCTGAGCCTTTAGTCAATTCTAATCTTTATCACAGGTGTTTCCTCAGGGTTGATGGCTACCAACTGAGGGTGGTGGTTGAAGAAAGGTGAGGCGCTGTGGCAATTTCTTAAAATGACAATGAAGTTCGCCACATCAACTGACTCTTCCTATCATGAAATATTTCTCTGTAGCATATGATGTGGTTTGATAGCATTTTACCTACAACTGAACCTTTTTTTTTCCAAAAAGGGATTGATTCTCTCAAATCCTAATGCTGCTTTATCAAGTATGTTATTAATGTTTTAATGTATTGTCCATCCAAAAAAGTTCACAGCATTTCCTTCCACTCCAGATTCCACCTCCAGCTTCCACTTCATTTGCTGTTCCATAGGGAGCAACTCCTCATCCGTTCACATCTGATCAGGAGGTCACAGCGATTCAGCTTCATCTCCAGGGTCTACTTCTCACTCTAGCTCCCTTCTATTCCCACCACGGCTGCAGTGACTTGAGCCCCTGGAAGTCATCTATGAGGGCCGGAATTAACTTCTTCCAAATTCTTGTGAATCGTGATATTTTGAAATTCTCCCATGATTCAGAAATGCTTGTAGTGCATCAAGAATGATGAATACTTCCTAGAAGATTTGCAATTTACTTTGCCCAGATCCATCAAAGGAATCACTCTCTTTGGCACTTACACCCTTATAAAATACATTTCTTAAATAAGACTTGTAAGTCAAAATTACTCCTAGATTTGTGGACTGCAGAATGAACGCTGTATTAACAGGCATAAAAACATCATTAATCCTCTTGTAAATCTCCATCAGAACTCCTGGGCGAACACTGGAATGAGCAGTAGTATTTTTAAAGAAATATTTTTTCTGATGAGTAGGTTTTAACCATGTGCTTAAAATACTCAGTAAACCATGCCGTAACAGATGTACTGATGTACATAGGATTTGTTGCTTCATTTATAGAGCACAGGCAGAGTAGATTGTTTAGTCTCAGGGAATAAGGAGGGAGAGAGAGAGAGAGGAGACTTTGGAATCGCTCCTTTATGAAGTAGTCAGAACACACACGGTTACTCATGAAATTTACATGGTGATGTCTTACACGGTGATGGTTTGTGGTTCCCAAAACCATTATAATAGTAAAACATCAAAGATCACTCACTGATCACAGATCAACATAACATATATTAATACTGAAAAAATTTGTAATATTATGAGAATTACTAAAATGGGACACAAAGGCATTAAGTGAGCACAGGGTGCAGGAGAAATGGCGCCAAGAGACTTGCTCAATATGAGGTTGCCTTTTCCACAACTTAGCAATTATAAATTGGGCTGCAATAAACATTCTGCTACAAATATCTTTGTTATAATGTGATTTTTGGTCTTCTAGATATATACCTAGTAGAGGAATTGTAGAATCAAATGGCAGGCCCATTGATCCACGAATGGATTAATAAATTGTGGTACATGTACACCATGGAATATTATGCAGCCTTAAAGAAAGATGGAGACTTTACCTCTTTCATGTTTACATGGATGGAACTAGAATATATTCTTCTTAGTAAAGTATCTCAGGAATTGAAGAAAAAGTATCCAATGTACTCAGCCCTACTATGAAGCTAAATTATAGCTTTCATATGAAAGCTATAACCCAGTTATAACCTAAGAATATGGGGAAGGGGGAGAGAAAGGGGAGGGGGGAGGATGGGTGGAGGGAGGGTGATTGGTGGGATTACACCTAAGGTGCATCTTACAAGGGTACATGTGAAACTTTCTGGATGTAGAGTGTAAATGTCTCTACACAATAAGTCAGAAAATGCCAGAAAGGCTATGGTAACCAGTGTGATGAAAATATGTCAAATGGTCTATAAAACCAGTGTATGGTGCCCCATGATTGCATTAATGTACATAGCTATGATTTAATAATAAATAAATCTAAAAAAATGAGGTTGCCACAAATCTTCAATTTGTGAAAAAACACAGTATCTGTTAAATACAATAACTTGAAATGCAGTAATACAAAATAACCTGTAATTTATTTCTACCATGGCAAAGTGGTCCAAGGTGATGGGAGCCTCTTCCAGACTAGCATATTATAACCTGTTGTGTGTTTGTCCATGTCCTACCTAATCCCTTCTGTCCAGCTGTAATGGACACAACCCCAAGTTGTCCTAGGACCTCCTTGTTAAAAACAACAGCCCTGGGTGGTGGAGGAGGCCTACTGGACAGTCACTTTTTCAAATAGGTAATATAATTAAGAGGCAGAGCCTGAGTCTGTATCTCCTGTTGACATCTGATGCCCTCAAGATAATCCCCTATGTGTCAAAGAAATATAGACATTCTGAGAACCAAGACCCCAAATAATTACAGTAGAAGCTACTCATGTATAAAATTTCCTTGTATAAAACAAAAATACCACTACGTTTTCAGAGAGCCCTGGTGCTAAAAATGGTATTATCTTGGACTGAAGGCGTAAATGACTGTTCAGTGAAATTTTTAATCTAAGACAATTTTGGTGAACTTTTTGATTCTTGGTTTTCATCTTAATTCATCTTTCTCTAGTAGTTTCCCTCTGATTAAAAAGATAATTAGAATTTAGATCAATCCTTCTAGTATACAACATGCAATTTTAAATGGCACGGTTAGCATTTTGTTAAATGGATAAAGGGGAGGGAATCATCTCTGTGTCAATATGGCCCCATACAAAACACATCTTGTTTCAATACTAGTTATTAGAAATACATGCCTTTCATTCATTCATTGAGCAAATGTTTATGAAGAATCTACTGTAACATTGTCTTAATCTAGATATATACTACACAATTTCATAGAATATCCTTAAATGTCTTAGAATTTAGAAAAGTTATTTTAATTTCCAAATTATATGATGTAGGATTTTATCTAATGTAACACATTGGTCTAACATATTTAATGTTTATCGAAGTGTTGGATGGATTAAGAACACGCACAAAGAACAAACAGATCATCTCTGTGTGACACAGACAGGAGGGCAATTTCCTAACATTCCACGGAAGAGGTGTCAGTTGAGAATTCAGGATGATCTTTGAAAAACGTCTAGAAAGAGGAACCAAGTACCTTTACACAAATGATATGACAGCATCTGCATTCAGCATACAATCTCGAGTACTTTAGCAGAGGTTAGTCTTTCAGGATAATTTTCAGAGATCGCAGAATGAATGCAGCATGTGTGGAGGAAAGAAAACATGAAAAAGTGAGCAGGAGGAAGGAACAAGGACAGTGACTTTGCCAAATTTAAGTCTTTTAAAAAGGGAAGTCTTCACTATTATGAAAGTACATCTGAATTTTGGAGTAAAAAGCATGCTCACATGTCAAGTCTTCTGATAGATAAAGGATGCACACGTTTTTGCTATACCTAGTTAGAGTGACCTGCCAAAAGAGAAAGGCCATTTTAAAATGTTCCTTTTGCCAAGCAGCTTCATTTTTTATGGGATCCAGTTTTAAACCATATTTTTCTTAATGATATCAGTGAGAGAGCACTGTCGGAAAGCAAAAACCTGTCGCTCTGGAGAACATGTGTGTGTCTCGGTATCCACTGCCGCGTGGAACTCGCTGGTGATGTGGGATGCAGACGTCTCTCTCCTGTAATCCTTACTGCACCAAAAACATTGTAGAGTTTCTTGGTGTTGGATTTCTGGTTAGAATGTTACAGAGTACGCATTTTTTGGCAACCATAAGCAATTTTTCTGATTCCATTTATATTTATAGTATCAGTCAGTAGTGATTTGTACTTTGATTAGGAAAAACAAGGGAAGGATATAAATATTCTAATATAGAAATTGTATGTAAGACTTTTTTGTGACTTTTAAAATAGGGAAATTATATTGAGGCTTTTTTTAATGGTACTTATGGGCTACACTATTTCTCTTTATATGTTCTATAACTGAAGATATAAAAGGAAAGAAAAACTGTTGTAATCTCTTTTTTCCTTAAAATGCAGTAGTCTTAAAAATACCATTTGCCTCAAAATGTTTTATTAACTTAAAACTAGAAACATTCTATTTTATATAATAATTATTAGTCATAAATTTTTAAATTATCTCCAATATTCCAATGTATGAGTAGGTATACCATAAATATCTTAAACATTCTCATGTTATTAGAAGTTTACAATATTTCCAAACTTATGAATAATTCTAAAGAATATTTTTATACATGCAATTTTTTGTTATTTATTAATTGTGTATGAAGATGTGTCTTGGGAACTTTGTTCAGTCTTCAATTGTAAATATGTTTAAAACTGTTGAAACAGATTATCAATTTGTCATTAAAGATGGATAGATATCTCTCAAGCAGAATATCAGCATGCTTTCCAGGATGACTAATTTTAAAGCTGATGTCATCTGTTTCACTTTTTATATTATTCTATATCCCACATAAAAATTAACTAAGTATTGGTCATAGACTTACCTAAAAGGGTTAGAATGATTAATCTTCTCTCAGAAAACATAGAAGGTAAACACAGCAATGCTGGGTTTGGTATAAATAAGTAGGACGTGAAATGCACAAACTCACAAAGAAAATATTGATAAAATGAACCTTATAGAGATTACAAACTTTTAATCTTAGACAAGAAAACTAAAAGGCAAGCTGCACATTGAGAGAAAGTTTTGCAAAATGTGTAACTGATGAATGGGCATCTATCAGAATATTTTAAAATCTCTTACATCTCAATAAGACAGCCCAATTTTTTTTTTAAATGTACAAAGTATTTGGGTACATATATCACAACAGAAGATATATGCTCAGCAAATAAACACATGAAAATATTCTCCATACCAACGATCATCAGAGAGATGCAAATTGGGTCTATCACAAGACACTGTACACTCAACATGATGGCCAGGGTCACAAAGAATGACAACGTTAAGTATTGGTAAGAAGTGACACAATTAGGACTGTGGTAAATTGCCTAATTTATCACATTAGTGGTAAATGTAACAATTTACCACAAAATGGAAGGTAAAAAGGTAAAGCCACTTTTTACAACAATCTGATGTATTCTATAAAGCAAATTTACCATATAACCCAGGAATCTACTCCTAGGCATTTACTAAGAAAAAGAAAATACATATCAACCCAAAAGTGCACCTTCAAATGTTCACAGCAGCATCATCCATATTAGTCTAAAACTGGAAGAAACCCCAATGCCTGTCAATGGTGAATGGATAAACAAATTGTAATATATCCATAATATCCAACTAAATAGCATACTAATGCATGCAACAATTTAGAAGAATCTCAAAAACAGGGGTGTCCAACCTTTTTTTCTTTTCTGCTGCACATTGGAAAAATAGAGTTGTCTTGGGTCACACAGTAAATACACAAACACCAACAAACATGATGAGCCAAAAAAATGTCAGTGCATACTGTTAACACTATCTGACACCACAGATAAGCAAAAAAAAAAAGTGCTCACAAAATCAGGCTGGGGCCCACAGGTTGCACGTTGGATACCCCTGCTCGAAATCACCTGCTAAGTGAGAGCATGGACAGCGAAGGTGGTCTACTCTGCAAACCCATTTATGCAAAACTGGGGAAAAGGCAAAATAATAATGAGAGTAATTAACTCAGATGTGGCCTGGGGTCAGGATAAGAAGAGAGGACTGCAGATGAGTAGGAAACCTTTTAGGGTGAGGGAATTGTTCTACATGTTGATGGTGGTGTTGGTTATATAATCACATACAAATCAGTGAAGTTGTATTAGTTGTAAGTAAAATATGAATAAGGAAATTGTTTTAAGAAACCTTAGGAATAGACTGTAGAGAGAAAAAGCAACAAAACATAGAATGGTACTGAAAATACTTACCATTCAGGATTGTTGGGGAGATACATAGGAACCATGGAGAAAATCACTAACCTACAGATGCCGCTTAATGGATTTAACATCCAGTGTTTTGCTTGCTATGATCACACAAAGAGTAACTGCTTTCCAGCAAATGTTTATCGGTTTCAAACTGTGGTCTGAGGACTTTTCTACTCCAAAGCTACCAGGACACTCTCAGATCTCCTGCTCCCCACTGGGTAAACCGCCAGAGTGTGCAATTGGGGTGTCATCAACCACTCCCTGTGGAGTTTGTCCCACTGCCCTCCTAACCCTGTGGAGTTTGTCCCATTGCCCTCCTAACCAGCCTCCATGCTTCCACACCTGTTCCCTTAGCATATTCTTAACAGAGCAGACTGTGTGATTCTTTAAAAACACAAGTCTGATTATGTTACTCTTCTGTTCAAAACCCTCCCAATGGTTTCCTCTCTCAATCTGAATAAAGCCGCAAGATCATGCCCTCTTACCCCCTAAGCTCATCTCTTCTGGCTACGAGCTTTACTCATTCCATTATTCATGCCCCACTTGCTTTCTTTTAAATATGCATGCACATTCTACCTCAGGGCCTCTGCATTTGCTGTTTCTGTCTGGAATGCTCTGCTCTGCTCTCCCTTATGTACAACTTTTGGGCTACTTCTCAAATACCACTGGGCAACAGGGGCTTCCCTGGTAGCCACATTTAAAATCAACTCCTTTTTTTTTTGCACCCCAAATACATCTATTCTTTCTTTACCTTGCTTGATTATTTTTTTTTTTATTTGACAAGCATTGCCATTTGACATATTTCTGACTGTTTGCTTGACAAGCTCATGTGACTGCTGTCCACTGGCAAACGACCCGTCACATCACAGACAGGCCATTTTAGACCACCATCTCTACCTTTCTGCACGTATTTTTAATGCCCATGTATTTTTAAATGTACAAAGTTTTTCTTATGTATCAGGAAGACAGTGACTCACTTTGTATTACAGAATTTTCCATTTGTGAATTTTTCTTACTGACAAGCTTCCAAAATGAAACTAAGAAAGATCAATCCATAAAAAGCACTGGGAAGTGTTTCCCTTGCTTATTATTTTCATTTTGCCTATTTGAGAAGGAAGCTCACTCATCACTTATCTGCAGAGAATAAGGGCAGCACACAGCTCATTTTAATATCATGCATATATACTTCAGAAACTGATTAACTTATCTACAAAGAAAAATACACGTTGAATGATGAAAGCACACGCCAACCAGGTAGGTGAATATTGAATGCTGTTCCTACTGGCTTTTTTGCATTTTTATAATGATAAAAAAATGCTTTTTCCTTACTTCTAATTTGTCATATCTTTGGTGTAAATGAATAGTTGAAAATTTCTTCATCAAACATTTATAACCCCATAATTGTTCCATTTAATAAGTACTTAGTATATAATTCACATGTATAAATTCTTATCTCTGAGAGAAATTGTCTTCCCACTAAGAACAGAACTTGAGTTTATTTCACATAAACATCAGCTACGATTCTCTCATTTTAAAATTCCAGATTATTTTTCTTATATGATAGCTAGCATAACAAAATAATCTTTGTGAGGCCAAATATATTGATTTCATCATTGCATGAAATCAGTCTCTGTTAGCATGGCTCTGTCGACGTTATCCACATTCCCTGAGACCCATGCATCTATTATCTACCTGTGTATACGCTGTGTACATATTTTCTTGAAATAACCTATTAATTTTGCATCCACCAAAATACAAATTTTCATATGAATATCTCAACTCTTCATACTTCTAAGAAATAACTGATAATCTACTAATGTCAAAATTCAACAGAATTCAGTAGGAAATCAGAGAAACTCTACAGAGATGAAAAATTTTAAACTATAGTATCCTAGGAGATTAGAGGCCTAATTTTTCTGCACAGTAACTTCCTCTGTACTAATGTTAGTCTTACTATCAGTTGAAAAAGGATAAGTAATATTTCACTCAATACATCACGAATAAAATTCATCATCTGCCCTCAGCTTACACAATTAACTTTTTTACATTTGCAGACCAGGAGTGCAAAGCCAACTAATTTTTATCTGGAGTTCTTTCTATTTTGGCATTTTTGACAGCATTGCCAAGAAACCTCCACTAATTCAGAGTGTGTTTAAGTTAACTTTCCCATAAAACTCCCCAATACTCAATCATTATTCTCTTCAGGGCTTATTAGCTTTACTTGAATTTGTCAAATACAGACTTCTAGACTATGACATTGTCTTCCTTATTGCAAACTCACTTTCTTTCCCTTTTGGTTAACACTACTGCCTGGTGAACTTCGGTTTAATCCTCACCCTAATTAGGTGGAACAGCTACACAACTGGAAGCCTCGGCCTAGCTCCCTTCAGGGGCCTGAAGCAACTGGTCTCCAGGCCAGTCTGCAATTCAGGTGTGGTCTAATGCCACGTGGCCCAGCCCCACTTCTCAGCTTCTGAGTTGGCCTGTACTTGCATCTTTAAATAATATTACATAGGCTCTGGCATACTTGCAATGACTCCGGTTTTCCTAATCTGATGGTGTCTGACACCCCACATAGTGAATGCCTCTTCACAGATACTCCATTCCACAGAAGAAATCCGAAGCCTTCTGCACAAAGCAGTTGAATTGCATGCAATTAAGGAAGAACATCGTGTATTTCAAATCATCTCTCAAGGCTTTAAGATTTGCAACATAAGCAAAACATATGTGTTACTTTAAATTAACAATTCAACTCACCTTCACTCCACAAACTCTTTGAAATAAATTTCCTTTCCTTTTCCCTTTTCCTCAGATTTTCTATTTCTTCATACTTAAAAAATGGGGTGTTCTATTCCTTCATGGCAAGTGAAAATAACATAAAATATTCATTTTCTGTTATCTTTACTCCAGTTTCCTTATCAAGATGGCATTGCTACCATAGGGAAATAATAGCTGACACCAAAAAAATAGGTTTTATGAGTTCTGGGAGAAAAACATCAGCAGTTCTTCAATTTATCATGGGCTAATTAACATGCTTGCTAATAAAGATTATCAGAAAAGCTCCTCTGAATCCCTGTTTTGAGGTCATAGCAAAACAACTTAAAGCAACAAGTTATTACCCTAACATGAAGCCTGCATTAGTATCTACACGCATACACTCCTAGTTTTAAATATTTCTGTATAATTTAATATCTAACAACAAAAATGAAAGGAGATCTTTTGAGAATCAGAGATTAGGAATCTTTGTAAAAATGAGACTTTTACATTGACAGGTCATAGGAGAAAAGAACTCAGGTGAACTTTTCCAAAGACTTGGTCTACCTCAAAATTCTTATTTTCTTTTCTGGAAGATCAGAGCATCCCATTTGGGCTGGGTGCTATTCAAACTTCTCACAATGATCAAAAACAATGAATTTCTATCCTCTTTTGCAGAAGTCAAAGCATCGATGGTTTAGCCACACCCAGCTTCCTCTCTGAGTTGGCCTTAGGGTGATGGTAACAAAGGACTCATCTTCTTTGCACGAGGAGACGAAGACAGTGGTTTACAGGATGACACACAGGAAAGAACTACGATGTCTGTTTATTTCGGAGTGACTGTGCACATGCACTGACGATGTCCGGTTATTCCAGAGTGATGTGAGCATGCACTGACGATGTCTGGTTTTTCCAGAGTGATGTGTGCATGCACTGACTATGTCTGGTTATTCCAGAGTGATGTGCGCATGCACTGATGATGTCTGCTTATTCCAGAGTGGTGTGTGCATGCACTGACGATGTCTGGTTATTCCAGAGTGATGTGCGCACACACTGACGATATCTGCTTATTCCAGAGTGGTGTGAGCAGACACTGAAGATGTCTGGTTATTCCAGAGTGATGTGTGCATGCACTGACAATGTCTGCTTATTCCAGAGTGATGTGCGCACACACTGACGATGTCTCCTTATTCCAGAGTGGTGTGCACAGACACTGAAGATGTCTGGTTATTCCAGAGTGATGTGTGCATGCACTGACGATGTCTGCTTATTCCAGAGTGGTGTGCGCACACACTGACGATGTCTGCTTATTCCAGAGTGGTGTGTGCATGCAGTGACGATGTCTGCTTATTCCAGAGTGGTGTGTGCATGCACTGACGATGTCTGCTTATTCCAGAGTGATGTGTGCATGCACTGACAATGTCTGGTTTTTCCAGAGTGATGTGCGCACGCACTGACGATGTCTGGTTTTTCCATTGTGGTGTGCGCACACACTGACGATGTCTGGTTTTTCCAGAGTGATGTGCACATGCACTGACGATGTCTGCTTATTCCAGAGTGGTGTGTGCATGCACTGACCATGTCTGCTTATTCCAGAGTGGTGTGTGCATGCACTGACGATGGCTGCTTATTCCAGAGTAATGTCTGGTTATTCCAGAGTGGTGTCCGCACACACTGATGATGTCTGGTTATTCCAGAGTGATGTGTCCATGCACTGACGATGTCTGCTTATTCCAGAGTGGTGTGTGCACGCACTGACGATGTCTGCTTATTCCAGAGTGATGTGAGCACGCACTGACGATGTCTGCTTATTCCAGAGTGATGTGAGCACGCAGTGACATGTACTGACATCTCCTAAAGGTGCTGTGCTAGGCCAATTTGTTTGCAAACTCTTCTAATTCTCATAAAAACCTCCATCAACCAGTAGTAATTCATGGAATGAAGAGTCCCAATTCTGTCTATCTTGATAGCCAAGGCTCTCAGTTGGGAAAGGGTATTGAATTAAACAGACTCGTGTTAGTGTTCTACACTTAAGACAAAGAAGAAAGAGGAAAGCAGAAATGAATTTTTGAACTACCAAAAGGATCAACATTCAAATTAAAAAAAAAAAAAAAAAAAAAAAAACAACTTAAAACAAAGAGAAAATGGCTTTTGGAGGCTGTTGTCCCAACTAACTATAAATAAGCCATTCCAAGCAAAAGTTGCTGATGGCATGGGACTTATTCCCAGGATTTTGACTGGTCACACCCAGGTAGGGGCAGAAGACAGTTGTCAGCTAAATGGCAGGAACCAGACAGAGGCAGAGCCTCCTCAGAAGGTGGCGGAAATAGATCGTGGTGAATTAATAAGGTTTCCCAACAGGTAGGCGCTACTGTGACTATATGTTTATTAGGAGATTATAGGAAAAATATAAAGCCATTGTCACAGCTGACTTTTTGGCTTCTCCTTTACATGTAAATTATCAGTTGTATTTATTTTCCAATATTATAAAAACTGTATTTTCATTTATTTTTTGATCTATCAAACACATATGAACTATCCATAGGGTTCTAGATTATCTAAAGCAATGGTTCTCAACCTGTGGGTCGTGACCCCTTTGGGGGTCTCCTGCATACCAGATATTTACATTACAATTCATAACAGTAACAAAATTACATTTAGGAAGTAGCAACGAAAATAATTTTATGGTTTGGGGTAACCACAACATGAGGAACTATATTAGAGGGTTCCAGCAGTAGGAAGGTTGAGAACCACTGATTTAAAGGATAATCTTCCAACATTGCCTTTTTCTTTTCCTTGTTTTTTGGTTTTGTTTGTTTTTTTTGTTTGTTTGTGTGTTTGTTTTTGAGGCAAAGTCTCACTCTGTTGCCCCCAGCTAGAATGCAAAGGCATCATAGTTCACACTAACCTCAAACTCTTGGACTCATGCGATCTTCTTGCCTCAGCCTCCTGAGTAGCTGGGACTACAGGTAGCCCCTGTGATGCCCGGCTAGTTTTTATATTTTTGGTAGAGAAGGGGTCCGGCTCTTGCTCAGGCTGGTGTCTCACTCCTGAGCTCAATCAAACCACCCACCTCGGCCTCCCAGAGTTCTAGGATTACAGGCGTGAGCCATGGGACAGACAACAACATAGCCTTTGAATAAAGAGGCAAGCAAAATACCACAGAGCAATAAAATTTGAAAGCTTCAAATTGTAGAACTTTAAAAAGAAGACTCAGAATATACATGGTGGGTTAATTCCAGTGCTGGTCACCAAATAATCATGATCTGAGACTAATTGGAATGCAGAATTATATCACATTCATTTCAAGGAAGTGCTATGAAAAAAGGTAGATATAACTTTAAAATGTCATATAAATTCATACTGAATTAAAACAATAAGTAGACGGCTAGCATGATAGGTGAAATGAGACATCACTTAGTATCACACTCTGAATCTCCAGGACATGTGAGGAAGCTAACACAATTGTGTGTCTGTGTTCCAAGGTGGATACCAAAAGGCACCAAGCTTTTCCATCATCATGTTCTTTGGAAAAATCTAAAATTAGTGCAATCAATTCTTAATAAAGATTTGACTAGGTTGTGAAAAAACTGACCAATTTGGTTAAAATTGTGGGTTCTAAATGATCAGAATTCACTCCTCCTTTCAACCTTGTTCTTATCAATTATTTCTTCTTGCAACAACCTATTACTTTTATTTCTCTCTTCCGTCCCTCACAGTTCCTTATTTCTTCAAAGAACATGCCAGGATAACCACAAAACCTAAAAATGTTCTCTTTTCTCAGGTAACACTCACTGCAGGTAACTTAATTGGTTCTACCTAATTTTAGTAGTAGATTTGCAAATTATTCCAGGTTTAGAAGTCAGGTTATGTTGTAAGAAAACTCTCCCCCCGTCTTCCACCAGAGCAAACTCCTGAACACCTCAGAATTGCATGCACAGACAAACATTCATTTGAACATAAGGTTGTCTCCTACTTTTATGAGATTTCTCCAGTGTCTTTTCATGATGGGGAAAAATTCTGAGCTACCCAGATTGTGACTGCTGCGTACAGCTGTCAGAAAGAATATCTGAAATGGTAACACAAACTAATATAATGAGAACATTGTTATCTGAAATAGTAAATAAAAGAATGTTTTTGGATACTTATAACTGATTCTCTGATGTCCTGATTGTTAAATGACCAGCTCATGACTCCAGGACCTCCCTCCAGAGGGTCATGCACATAAAGAGTGCCTGTTCTAAGGCTCTTGCATCTTCAAAGGGGTGCCTTCCCATCTAACCTGAGTCCAGACACTTCAGCCCTTGAAAGTGTGATTTTTCACATTGTTTTACGTATCAAAATCACATCATGAAGTCCTTAACAGAATGCAGATTCCCAGGCTTTCCCAGCAACATACAATTTTTTTTTCTTTAATTCTTAGCTGTGTACATTAGTGCAATCGCCTGTACCCATTCTAAGGTGCACCATAGATGTATCCTAATTGATTCTGACACAAGTGGTCTCTTATTTCTTGCTCAAAGATGAATTGCATTTACATATGCAAAGGGTCCAACAAACACCAGAAGGGATAACTCAAATTTCTGAAGTAGGAACACTAAGATAGAAGAAACCAGTTCAAAGTCAGAGGAATGCTCATTTCTTTATGTTAAAAGTACATCTTACAAATCTGTTCAAGCACAGTTTATGGCATAAATAGGCATTTGGGAGGAAGTTCTACCTGAATAATTTAAATTATTTGTGAACAGGGAATTCTTTTAAATTCTTGGAAATTTCAGAGAAAATTCCTTTGAAATCCCAGGCATGGGTTTTAAAATAATTACAGACTCAAAAGAATCACAATTTGTTCTATTTATGACCAGAAAGCAGTAACTGTAACTAAGTCACAAAATTATTTCTAATGTGTGAGATGCTAAAGAACACAAATATACAGATTTAATAAAAAATTTATTTTTTTTGCATTTGGACATTTAGACTACTGATTCTCACAAAAGAATGGCACATAAAAATCTATGCAGCTTACAAACATCACTCTTATCACTCAAGAGGGCAGACGGTTTTCTATAAAGAATATAAATCAACATGACACATCACACTAACAGAATGAAGGATGAAAATATATGATCATTAAAAAAAGATGTAAGAAAAGCATTTGAAAAAATTCGACATCTACTCACCAAAAAATGCTCAATAAATTGGATTGAGGAGTAATGTACTCACTACTAGTGAGGCTGTACATGACAAACTCACAGCTAACATCATAGCCAGTGGGGAATTAAGTGTTTTCTCTAAGATCCAGAGAATGGAAAGGGTGCTCACTCTTACCACTTCTATTTTTATGTAAGCATCTGGAAATATTAGCCAGAGAACTCAGGCAAGAGAAAGAAATAAAAGACATCCTAATTATAAAGAAGTTAAATTGTCCTCATTTGCAGGTAACATGATCTTATACAGAGATAACCCTGATGACGTCACTAAAATACTGTTAGAACTAACAAACAAATTCAGTAAAGTTGCAAAAAACAAAATCAACACATATAAATCAGTGTCCCTATTAAAATACCAAGAGCATTCTTCATAGAAATAGAAAAAAATATTCTAAAATTTGAAGGTACCCACAAACAAAATGAAACAAATTCTGAGTTGCCAAAGCAATCTTGATTAAAAAGATCACAGCTGGAGGCATCACACTACCTGACTTTTATATATACTACAAAGCTATGATAACCAAAACATCAGATGAGGCTGGCATAAAAACAGACATACAGAGCAATGTAACAGAATAAAGAGCTAGAATTGAATCCATACATTTACATACAACAAATTCTCTGTGCTGAGAATACACAACAAGAAAGTACAATCTCTTCAATAAATGGTGCTGAAAATCTAGATATTCATATGCAAAAGAATAAAATGAAACCCTCATGTTACACCATATAGTAAAAAAACTCAAAATGCATGAAAGACTTAAATATAAGACCTGAAACTGTAAAACTACTAGAAGAAAACGAAGGAAAACTCCATGATATTGACATGGCAATGACATTTTGGATAAGCCCCCAAAATCACAGGCAACAAAAGCAAAAATAGGCAAATAGATTACATCAAACTAAAAACATTCTGCAGAGCAATTAAAACAATCAACAGAGGGAGGAAAGAATCTATAGTACGGGAGAAAATATTTAAAAAATATACACCTGATAAAGGGTTATAGCAAAATTATATAAGGAATTCAAACAACTCAATGGCAAGAAAACAAATAACCCAATTAAAAATGGACAAAAGATCTGAATAAACATTTTTCAAAAGAAGATATACAACAGGTACACAAAAGAAATATTCAACAACACTAGTCATCAGGAAAATGCAAATCAAAATCACAACAAGAAATTACCTCACTCTTGTTAAAATGGCTGTTACCAAAAAAGCTGGATATAACAAATGTTGAGGAGGATGTAGGGAAAAGGAATGCTTGCACAGTGTTGGGAAGAATGTAAATTAGTGCAGCCATCATGGGAAACAGCACGGACACCTATCAAAAACCTAAAAATAGAACTACTATGTACTCCAGAGATCCCACTACCGGGTACATACAAAGGAGATGAAATCAGTATGTCAGAAATCCCTGCACTCCCAGGTTTACTGCAGAATTATTCACAGAAGCCAAGAGGTGGAATCCACGTGAGTGTCCATCAGGGAGTGGATGAAGGAAACGCGTTGTCTGAAGACACTGTAGTGCTATTTAGCAATAACAAAGAAGGAAACCCTGACACCTGTGCAACGTGGATGATCCTGGTGGACATTATGTTGACTGAAATAAACCAGACACAGAAATACAATTACTGCATGATTCACTCATATGTGGAACCTAAGAAAGAAAATCTCCCAGAGACAGAGACTAGAATGGGGCTTTCTGAAGCCTGGGGCAAGCGGGATTGTGGAGATGTTGGTAAAAGATTACAACATTATATAATTAGGAGAAATAAGTTCTACAGATCTGTTTTACAACCTAGTGACTACATCTAATGACAACGTCTTGTATTCTTGGAAGACACTTGCAGTCTAGATGTAAAAGTGTTGTTCTCACAGAAACATGTATGTGAGGTGACGCACATGTGTAATGACATTGAACCACTTCACCACGCGGAAGCGTGCACTTCAAAACATCCTGTGCTGGTGCCTCATAAATACAATTTTATCTGTACATTTGAAAAATAAATAATAAGTTTGAAAAGTAAAGTAGATCAAACCTACAGAATACTTTCTCCTCGGTGCCCTCAGACAGGAGGCATTAATATTAAAACATTTTCTCCCACACTGTTGAAACACAGATTCGGCACCGGAAGGTTACAAACTTGCCTTTGATTTAAGGAAGCATGATTTAAAAGTCTCTGAGAAAGTTTGCCATCCTTAAGAGCCACGGGGCTGCCCTTAACGCCTCAGGAGATTTGCACTTCTCATAAGTACCTGGTACAGCAGCTCCCCATAAATCCTCATCCCAAGGACAACATCTGTGACTCCACCCTCAACAGATTTCTAAAGACAGCTCAAAGGAATGTATTAACTCACTCTCTAACCTTGAGCAAACCAGCATATGCCTGTAGGAACCGTGTAGCTTGAAAATCCAGAAATATATTCCAGGCTCTTACTGCATTATAATGAAAAGAAAGCTGAAGACTCCCAGCTTGTTACAGTAAAATGTCCTGAAAATTCTTTCAGACTATTTTTAACGTGTATCTTGTGGAAAAGTGCTGCATAAACTAATTTACAGGCCGTTTGGGTATGAATTTTTAAATAATTGCATGCAGAAAGGTATAAAACAAGAGAGCTTCAAGGTGACTCTTTTGTATTTTTCAAGATGAGCATTCGCTAATGATGATGACCAACAGATAATTCGATTCCCCAGCCTCGAGAGGTGAAAAATGTGATCTTCTGGGGATGGCCATGAAGCTCCTGGAAGGATTCAGTCTGAGTCACTGCTCAGAATACACAGCAACCTCCCCTGGTGGGCGAGGCTGAGAGGATAACCATGAGCTAATTTTAATAGCTTTTGGTCAATGGCAGAAGATTAGGAGCAAACAGCCAACAATGAATCTTATGTTGCAATAAACAATTTTACCACTTTCAGGATTTCATAAATATTTAATTTTATTCCTTTTGCACACACATTCTGGTGGCTTAACAAAAGGTAACAGCCAGTGTAATCACGCCTGTCTACTTCTCCCAGATGAGTCTCCCACAAACCGCTGAAGAATGAGGCTCTGTCCCTTTCCAGGGAGTTACAAGACGCAGCGCTAGAATCAATGTTCTAGTATTATCAATTTTCTGATTCTATTACAAAGCAAACCTCATGAAGAAAAATATTTATGCTGAGAATAGACGGTACTTTAGAAAAAGAAAAGTGTAGGAGGGATTGAAGAAAGTATTCTGAAACTAAACACGCTTTATAAAGTCAGAATTTATAAAGCAGTCGATGTTGTGAGAGGGATCCAGGATCCTTAAACAGGTTATGCCTAGTGATGTTCAGCTGCAGGGAAGTGGTCCTGTTATCTGCATAAGACAGTGGGGAGACAGGGACAAAACGGCTAGCCTGCCCACGTATTTCTCACAAAAGGCGCCTAAGTTGTTCCTTCTTGATTTCATTCATGAAAGATCAGCACATTACACTTTTGAGCCACCAGCAATCAAAGTAGGAAAAATAGTGTCTGATCTCACCAGGGTCAAGGTACAGTTGCTTGTCAGCACTTCAGACTATTTTCTGCAGTCGGTGAGGAGATGATGAAGTCATGTCCTGCCAGGAAAACCTTCACCGAGGTGCAAGAAAGCCTCCCGGAAGACACAAGAGAACTTCAAGTACAAACCGTACTGGAAGCAGTCCTATACAGAGCAGATCCTACCACTCATTAGTAAACACTGAAAAGTCTGTGTTAACAATACTGTTACCATTCTGGAAACCAGGCCTCAGAAAAGGAGGGGGGAGAAAACATGCATTAAGCTTTTAAATGTTCCATAATTTGCTTCTCCAACATCATCCTCTTTCCAATGGCTATTGTACTTAATTTCCAGTATTTATACTATGTCTCGGATTTATAAGCTATCAAACAATTCCATTATAATTATTTATTAAATTATATTACATGTATTCATTAACACCCATGAGTATGACTGGAGACTGCTGGCACTTCTGAGAGTGACACGCCTCATCTCCAGACATGGGTCCTCATGCATGTTAACAAAATACTAATATTTTACAAGAAATAATTGCCATTTTATTCTTTAAAATAGTTTGCGAACTACATTGTAATCATCGGTCCTTGTTAACTCTCTGTAAACGACCGGATCTTCAACACAATAGCCTCTAATGGTAATTTTAAAATTATGTTACACGGGCTAAAAAAGTATGTCATGGTATTAACAACAGCAATTTGTCATGTGCTCTGCATAATTGAATTTTCCAGGAAACCGGTGACTAAATTTAAAAATATAAATGAAGTAACCGCCCAGGGCAAGGAAGACAATGGCAGTGGTGGTGACGCTAATGATAACAATGGTGGTGACTGATCTCTGCAACTCTGGAACATGCACAAATCTTCCAAATAATTTAAATATATTTTGAATATTATCAGATAAAATACCACGTAAATCCACAATCCAGTGATGTGTTCTTTTATAGCTTTTTTACGTATTACTCAGAGCATGTAATACCTCTAATACCTTTAAATATTCAATACAGTAATTATACTCCCTAATGTAATCTCCTAATTTTCTAGTTTTTAATCCTATAGTAAGCTGACAAATAATTTCAGTAAGAACTTTTACCTTATCTAGGTGCCAATTCCACTCCTGAGAAATCTCAAATCTCTCCTCTACCCAGTTGTAAAATGACTCACGTCAGTGAGAACAGTTCTCCTGCAGAGAGTCCATCTAACTTACATTGTTTTTCTTCCTCTCATTCTCTTATAGTTAAATCTTTAATGGATTTTCATAGTAAACTTTCACTCTCTGAATGTTATTTCCTATATGACAAAAATTATAAGATATTTACATAATTAAACTAGGCCACATCCAATTCTTTTTATTCTTTGATGTTTTCATAATATGTTATTCACAGCATTAATAAATTCAATAGGTAATTACCTACCAACTATCTTCCCTGCTAGATTGTGAATTCACTGAAAGCAAAGAGTTCATTTTTTGAATGTGTTCTCTAAAGATGCTTTATTAAAATAAAAAACATAAAACAAATACAAACACTCAACAACAAAAATATCCATGCATTTCGGTCACTAATTTTGAAGTGCAAGTCATAACATGATGTAACTTGTAAGGCAATACGTTAACTAATGTACATAACAAGGGAAATTATTATGAAATTAAATATGTAATTGTGAAAACAGGACCCATTCCATAGAGTGGCTTATATATTTTTTTTAACAAAAAGGAAATAACACAATATAACCAGAACCCATGTATACAACATTGTAGGGCTTGACTTAGGGATCTGAATAAATAGGGAAAAATAACATTCTGTCATTGGAAGCCCCAAATTCAAAAAGATGTTAAAAACTCTATAAATTAATTTATAAAGCCAATGAATATTCAGCATCCAAAGGGTCTTTTTGTGTTTGTTATTGTTTGTTTGCTTCAGAGCTGAGGTCTTGCTCTGTTGCTCATGCAAGATTAGAAATCCTGAGTTCAACCATCTACCCATCTCAGCCTCCCCAGTTAGTGGGATTATAGCCACATAACACCATGCCTGGCTATAGCAAGATTTTGCATTGGAATGTGTCAAGCTGATTATAAAATGTATATTGAAAAGAAGCATGTAAGATTTTGAATAAGAACAAGATAAAATTTTGTCAACTGTAATATACCACAAATCTAAATTTAAACTATTTACAACAATATGGTACTGGTGCTGAAAGAAAGAGAACTAATTAAACAAAAAATAAAATTAATTTCCTAAAATCTGATCATTTTCATTAAGATAATGGTATCATTTTAAATCCATGGATAAAGAAAGCCCTTTATATCAATACGATTGGAATAACTGCAATAAATTTATTAATGTTAAATAAAATTATCCCATTTCTATCTGTATATAAAACTTGATTAGAGAAGAAAAGATTAAGGAGATAGATGTAAAACAGAATAAGGTTTAAATAAAAAATAAAATACTTTCAAATTATTCAGATAAGAAAGCCTTTCTATGTGAGACAGAACCAGAAAACTATAAAAGAAATAATTTGACATTTAAAGACTTTTAATGATAACATACAACACAAAATAAAAAAAATTGGCATAATGTTGACAGAGAATACTGTAAAATATATGCTACAAAACTTTAATATTCAAGATATTTAAAATATGTCAGAAAATATAGAAAGAAAAAAGTGTGTGCCCAATTTTTATTAGGCTTTTATCTTTCTTTTCTTAACCAGGGAATAATTCACACATCAAAAAAATACAAATAGCAAATGTATACAAAAGGATGCATCCCTTAATTTAACCAGCAATAAATAACTTTTTAAAAATAATTTTGCTACCAGAATGTCAAAAATTAATATATATGTATATGTATGTATATATGTAATGCTTTTTAATGGAGGATTTAAAGGAACTGGACCCTCTTATGCATTGCTGATAAGATAAAACTGAGAAAGACAACAGAATATAATTTACAATATTTATCAAAATATTCTACTTATAGAATCCAAAATTCCATTTATAGAAATCCAATCTTTAAAAGTACACAAATGTACAACAAAAGACTGTGCAAGGATACTTACTGTGGTCTTGATTATAATAGAGAAAAAAATAGCAGAAATGAAAAACTCTTCAGACTTATTTTTATAAGAACACAATGTATCTCCTCCTTTAAAAAAAAAACAAAACTAAACTGTATAGAGTTGTAAAGAAAAAAATGGCTGTATTGACATATACCAAATATTAAATATTTCACGTGTAAGGAGGATAAAGTGATGGCAGGGGTGGAGGGAGCAAAAGAAAATTTCTCGTTGCATTTCTTGTTTTGTTTTAATCTTTTACAATTAGAACGCATGCATGTAAGTTTATATATTTTAAAAAGAATTCCTAGGATGCATTTACTTAATTCCACAAAAACAGCAACAAGAAAGTTTATTGTATATATCATTAATATTTATCAATAAATGCAGCAAACGTGTACTGGCACCATCCTGTACCAAAGATTTGGTTGACATTGTATAAGAAGGAGGGGACAAAGCCCTCTTCTCTGCATCATCCAAAAATCATTGGAAATACAGAAACGTGAGTGGCTGAGCAACAAGGTGACAACCTGCTCTAACACGGGTCCCCAGAAGATGACCTTACTCTTTCTGGGAAGGCAGACAAGACTTCAGTGATGGAAAATGGAACAATATTTTTTCTTTCTATATGAATGAGAATACTCTCAACAGACAATGAGAATGGAAAGCTTCTCGTGTAATATGCAAAATCACTGTGACTTGAGGTCCTGGACTCTGCCTACCACTGTTTGGTGCTAAGTCTTTCCAACCCCCTGTTAAAAGCTATGCAGCCTTAGCTAAGGCACTTAATGTCTTAACCTCCATCTCTCAGCTGTGAACCAGCAACAATAGCCACACCCACAATCACAAGTTTCCTGAAAACATTGAAGGAGCTCGTTCACAAAAGCGTCAGTACTGCACCTGATGCATAAGAATTTAATAAATATTTGCTATTCTTCTGCTTGTTCTCTTTAAAGAAGACAAGGTGTACATGATATGTTTAGGACACTTACAGAAAGTTGATGCAAACTGAATGGCACAATTCCACCTGCCAGGATGCAGTGGAATATGAATAATCCTTACAGTTGATTACAGTCATTTTGTTGTCATTATGTCTTTCATTCCTTCTAATTATCTTTTTGGACCCATTAACTGTTCCCACTTTAATGGAATAAATTCCTTAACTCCAAATAAGTAGCAACCTTTTGCCTGAACAATCTGATTTTATATTTATTTACTCTCACATTAATAGTAAAACTATCTCTTGTACAGTAAAACAATAAGACGTAGTATATATTCAAAGAGATTTGCATATTTTTCTGGTGAATTTCCACACGTGATTATGAAATTATTTACTTCAAACTTTTAAGGCTTCTGAAATTGTGATTGCAAACAATGTTTTGCCTTGGTGAACAAGGAATCTAATTTTCTGAAAAAAAAAAAAAAACATACTCTAAAATGAAATAAAATGTTCCTTTTTAAAAAGCAATATAATCTTGTCAGTTATAACCTAAGAATATTGGGTAGGGGGAAAGGCAGGGGAGGGAGGGGGGAGGATGGGCAGAGGGAGGGCGATTGGTGGGATTACACCTGCGGTGCATCTTACAAGGGTACACGGGAAACTTAGTAAATGTAGACTATAAATGTCTTAACACAATAACTAAGAAAATGCCAGGAAGGCTATGTTAACCAGTGTGATGAAAATGTGTCAAACTGTTTATAAAACCAATCTATGGTTCCCATGATCGCATTAATGTACACGGCTATGATTTAATAATTAAAAAAAACATAAGCAGAAAAAAACATGCACTAGGGAAAGGATGCACTATTCTGGAAATGGTGCTAGGCATAGGGGGTAATCATATGCAGAATGTACAGGACCCATATCTCTTACCATACACAAAAATTAACTCAGCATGGATTAAATATTTAGATATAAACATGAAACAATAAAAATTGTAGAAAGAAAGGAAGAAAGACTCTTCTAGACAGAGGCCTAGGCAAAGAATTTGTGACTAAGATTTCAAAGAGGAGTACAGAAGTAGCAACAAGAATAAATGAATGGATTTGATTAAATTAAAAAACTTCCGCATACCAAAGGAAGTAATCAATAAACAGGCAACCTGCAGAATGAGAGAAAATTTTCACAAATTATACATCTGACCAAGGACTAATTTCAAAGAACTCAAACAGCAAGATAAAACCAAACAACGGGATCAAAAAGTGGGCAAAAGACATGAACAGAAATTTCAAAACAAGACAAATGGCCAACAGACACGAAAAGTTCTTCAATGTCACTCATCAACAGGGAAATGCAAATTAAATCTAAAATGATGCCTTCTTACTCCTGTTAGAGTGGCCATTATTAAAAAGGCAAAAAGCAACAGATGATGAGGTGAATGCAAAGAGAAATGAATGCTTATCCACCGTGGTGGGACTGCAAATTAATTAGTATAACCACCACAGAAAACAGGATGGAGATTTCTCATACAGCTAAAAGTATACCTACCATTTGGTCCAGCAATCCCCCTACTGGGAATCTACCCAAAGGTAAAGAAAGCATTTTATCAAAAAGACACCTGCACTTGAATGTTTATCACAGCACAATTCACAATTGCCAAGATATGGAATGAGCTCAAGTGATGATTAATTCACGCATGAATGGATAAAGAAAATGTGACACACACACACACACACACACACACACACACACACACTCATACAGTGGAGTACTACTCAGTCATAAGAAGGAATGAAATAATGTCATTTGCAGCAATGTGGATAGTCCTAGAAATCCTTAGTGAAGTATCTCAGGAATGGAAAAAGAATTACATGTTCTCACTAGTAAGTGATGGGTGCACGTGGGCACAAAAAGACATAAAGGACTTTTTACCCTAAGAAGGGGTAAAGGTGGAGGAGTGGGAGGAAATAAAAACTTACCTTTGGGGCACAATGAACAATTTCCTGGTGGCAAGCACACTGAAAGCCTTAATTTTAGCAGCATAGACTGTATCTATGTAGCAAAACCTTTTTAATGCTTTAATATCTTGATGTAAAAAATAATTTTAACATCACACCACAATTATTTAGAATAATTTGAATTATTATTTATAACCATTACTATTTCAAAATTACCAAATTTTAGATCCATCACTAGTTCTTCTTATTTAATATCTTTTTTTTTTTTTTTGAGACAGAGTCTTACTATGTTGCCCTCTGTAGAGTGCTGTGCCATCACAGCTCACAGCAACCTCAAACTCTTGGGCTTAACTGATTCTCTTGCTTCAGCCTCTAGAGTAGCTGGGACTACAGGCACCTGCAACTACGCCTGGCTATTTTTTGGTTGCAGTTGTCATTGTTGTTTAGCAGTCCCTGACCAGGCTCGAACCTGCCAGCTTCGGTGTATGTGGCTGGTGCCCTACTCACTGAGCCACGGGTGCCGAGCCTTGTTTGATATCTTAATTAAAAGAAAATACATCACAACTGGTTTTAAGTTACTTAGATAACTGTAGTCTAAAATAATTGATTTACCTTATAATCCCACGTATTACATCTCATATATTTATAAATGTCATTTTTTGTGTTTTACATTTTTTATTTTAAATTGTTACGGAAAATAAAACCTCATTATTTTGAGAAGTCCATAAGCACCAGACTCTCTCTGTGGCACAAAAAAGTTGAAGGTCCCTTGACAGATTCTCTACCATGCTTTGCTATTCTACTTGTGCCACTTCAAATGTGGCACCATATCGCCTATGGGACTTCTGTGCAAGCTGCGTGACATTGCTCCAGTCTAGGCTGGGAAATATTCTCAGGCCCCAAGGACCTGTCACCTTATGGTTCAATCTCAGAAGTATGACCAGACATGGATATTTTCACCTCATCACTTTCTCTCCTTTCTTCCCATGCAGCACTTGGTGGACATATTTACATTAAAAGATTATATATGTGAAATTGAAATTTAACTGGGTATCCTATATTTTATCTATTCATCTTAGTTATAGGAGCCGGAAGTGTCCCCATGGGTAGTTTAGCCAAAATATACAAACCTTATCAGGTGATACCAATATGCAAGTAGGACCATGTGGATTTGGATCTGGCAGCTGAAGTCTGGTAAGTACCACAAGTTAGGGGTACAGGCTTATACTGGCTGTCATTCTATTAAATTCACAATTACTCCAACACATGTATTCAATGTGGATTAAAGTTTTTGGACCTCATTCATTGCATTATACCAAAGATTTGCTGTTACTCAGTGGTTTATAGTCATTCTCTCAGTTAAATCTCATAAAAACTCAGGGACTGGGCATTGTTTATTCAGTGTAGAGAAGAGGCTATGAGGATTAGGGAAGTTAATAAAATTGCCTTAATACACACAGCCATTAATTGTTAAAGGCAGGTATTTAACCAGAATATGTCTGGTTCATGCTTTTCCCACAAACTACATTGTTTCTCATGTCTAGTCAAAAAATGTCAGAAATAGGCTCGGCGCCCATAGCACAGTGGTTACAGCGCAACCACATACGCCAAAGGTGGTGGGTTCGAGCCTAGCCCAGGCCAGCTAAACAACTGCAACAAAAAAATAGCCAGGTGTTGTGTTGGGAGCATGTAGTCCCAGCTACTCGGGAGGCTGAGGCAAGAGAATCACTTGAGCCCAAGAGTTTGAGGTTGCTGTGAGCTGGGATGCCACAGCACTCTACTGAGGGTGACATAAGTGAGACTCTGTCTCAAAAAATAAAAATAAAAAAGTTAGAAATAGAGCATATTATGCAAGGAGCATTAGAGAATTTCATATTTAACGGAGGGAAGTAATGCGACAGAATTTAAGAATATTTACAATTGTACAGCTCCACTGGAACTAAGAACAATAAAAATAAAATTGTTTCTTTTTTTAGACATCAATCAGATTGTACTGAAAAAGCAATGTTTTTCTTACAGCACCACCAGAAAATGCTATTGGTGATGTGATAAAAATTAACAACAACCAAAGAATCATACGAATTTGTTTTTAAATTAAATATGATTAAAATATCAAAAGCCCAAACATAATCATACAAGATGAAAAATCCTAACATTTGGCATGCATAACGACAGAGCAGAAATGTGGTGATTCTAAAAGATAAGCAAATGATATCCAAAAAGTAAGTAAATGCAGAATATGGTATTTAAAGAATGAAAAACATAATTGAATGGCTTTATATGTAATGTCTTCCTTCTAAATTGGAATATGAGCTTGATCTATCTCCTCTTACATATGTCCCTTAGAAAAACCAAAAGTATTGGGGATGAGAGATCAGAAAAACAGAGAACAATTATATTTGCTGACTACAATAGTAATAACTTTGCTTTTTAATTGAATCTTGCTATTATAGTAAACATTCTACTTTTGTTTAAAAGAGAAAAATATTTCTAGAGACTAATGAAGTTTTTCAAAAAAGATACCAAGCAACTCGAGGCAATTGCTACAGAAGTAACCTTATTGTGCACAACATAACTACTTTTCTAATGTTTGGGTATTGTCTGATGTGTGTGTGTGTGTGTGTGTGTGTGTGTGTGTTAATTAAGCATTTTAAATAAGTTACTAAATGTCTTTTTTAAAGAACAAGGTATTGTATCTATTCAAAAGTATTTTATTACTTTATAATAAATAAACATCTAATAATCTGACTCTACAAATTTTGGATTTTGAAAACTGCCTTTTTTTTTTTTTTTGAGACAGAGTCTCACTATGTCATCCTGTGTAAAGTGCTGTAGCATCACAGCTCACAGCAACCTCAAACTTTTGGGCTTAAGCAATTCTCTTGCCTCGGGCATCACCACAATGCCTGGCTATTTTGTGGTTGTAGTTGGCCCGGGCTAGATTCGAACCCCCCAGCTGTGGTGTATGTGGCTGCTGCTGTAGCCGCTGAGCTACAGGCGCCGAGCCTGAAAACTGCCTTTTTAAGACCAGCAACCCTTTATAACAAGTATTTATGGTACAGTATGTTTTTTTTCTTTTTGCTAATTCATGTGTGTACTTTGTGTAGCATGTATTTTAATTTATAAAAATTATCACTGCATCACAAATAATTTGAATGAAATCATAAGGCAGTTGATGGAATAGGGCAAGCTTGAAAACTATTATTACTGTACTTACATATAATTTATTATAAAGGTGTGAGTAAACAACCAGGTGGCCTTCTTTTTTATGTCTAACATCCCCCTCCTCTACATTCTGAATGGTGGAATTTACATAAAAGATGTTTCTATATTTGTTTTGCTAAGTTTATTCTTGCTAAGTTTAAAATGTGCCAAGCATTTTCTTAAGTGTTATGTATGGGCCAGGACAAATAAAAGATTTAAAATAAAAAATAATCCATCAACTTGTTGATTCTCCTTTAGGATATTAAACAATACGGTTTTCTCTTATCATGTTCTGACTCATCAGGATGTTCTTTCTTCACCACTGACACCTCCGACTGAATGTGCATCTATTCTCCTAAATACTGCTATGCCACAGTTAGCTTGTGTGGAACATCAGGGAGACGGCCTGAAAAAACCACAGGCAATGTATTCAAACGCTTTAAATTTTTTTTTTTTTTTTTTTTTTTTTTTTATTGTTGGGAATTCATTGGGGCATAAGAAACCAGGTTAATCAAACTCTTATACACCGAATCCATGTTAACACCATTGAATAGACCCAACTCTTTATTTTCACATTCTGTGATAGACTCTGAAATTGCAATTGCGTATTAATTTAAAAATTATCAAGACAGGCTATACACTGGAATCAAAAGAAATGCATTTGCTCGAAATGCTCCCTGACATACAAAAAGAAAAAATCAGGGGTGGATCCATGGTTAGAAGCTCCATGGGTGTATTATGTGTGCTATGACTGACAGCTCGAGACTTGTAATTTTGTTCCCTTTCCTCCTCTCTCTGCCTACCCCCTGACATTTGGCCTTTAATTTTACACAGAGACCCTCTGTCTACACAGAGTGTAGCTTTGTAAAGCATTTACTTGCTTGGGTCCTAGTTAAATCATTTGGTTAATTTATTTCAGCTTAGTTTTTACTTTCTCTCCATGGGTCATACCTATATGTCATTCTCCAAACTCCAAGCTCTTCACCCTCAAAAAATACATTTTGTTTTATTTTTCAGGATATTTTGTTGCAATGCAAAGTACAACAGGAAGTCTGACCATTAAATTCTAAACTCATCCTAGAAAAAGTGTTACACACCTTATGCCATCTGGTGACCATAGTGATATTTAGCCATGAGATATGTAGCATTTTTTCTAGGATGAATTTACAAACTTAATTGTCAAATCTAGTACAACGTCAACCCTGATGGTCATTCCAGAAAAAGAGTTCCAAAATGGCTTTGAAAGGTGGACTAGATGCTGGCATTGGTGCATAGCTTCCCACAGGGAGTACTTCAAAGGTGACTATAGTGACATTCAGGAATGAGGTGTGTAGCACTTTTTCTAGGATGAGTTCGCAAACTTAATGGTCCGACCTAATTCCCAGGATGTCCTATTATCTCAAAATTAGGAAAACAAACAAACAAAAGCCTGTTATTTCTTCTGATAATGTATTTTATTATTTTATTTTGTATTATTATTTATAATGAAGAAGTCTATAAATATGGATGCATCTCACAAAAAATACCTTATAAATTAAATTCTATCATCAATCCCTTACAGCTAGGGAGCATGACACTATGGCTATATAATGTTAGGTATCATTTTTACAGGTGAGGGATTTTAGTGATAGTTTCAGGTAGAAGCTCTGAGTCAGAATTTTTGGATCTGGCAAAGAAACTATTACGCTATTCAGGTGTGACCCTAACACCTTTGAATCCCAAGGCCTAACTCACATTATTGAATCATTGTTTCAAAGGCATGAAGTCATTCAATATTAAAAGCATTAATATTTTAGTTTTTGCCTCCCAGCTAAAACATTCTCTTACCACTGTGCATCATAAAGCCATGCTGATAAAGGGTGGACAGGTGTAGGCATATTATTCGATTCACTTATTCCTAGTTAATTACCTTTATGGTTCAAATACCAGGTGATAATAGAAAAGCATGATAAGTAGCTCTCCATTAAGATGCTTGGGATATTACAAAAAATGACTTGCTTTCTGCCAGCCAATTCTCAGTATATTTTTACCCCGTCACAGTGCATTGTCTCCAGAACAAAACATAGGTATTTTTTCCTTATCAGAGCTATACGTGATAATGCCTCAAGCATGCCAATAAAATATTTGACATATTTGTCATTTAATATGTAATTTGTAATTTACTTACTGTGTAATTTACTTTTAACTTTTCCTTTAAGAAAGTACATTTAAGATTAAATTTCTATAGACATTTTGCTTATACATTCATAAATTATGAAGTATAGAAAAAATGTCTATTCTGTAAGATTTATTAATATTGCTAGAAAGTAACTTTAAATACTGGTGTTTAAGGGTACTACTATTTTTGTTGGGTAGATATATTTTTAAAGTTTTCATAATGGTTTACATGAGCTTGAATTAAGGTTAATCACATAAAGTGCAAACTCCTGAAAAATTAGAATGATCTTCTTGAAGAAAGGACAGTCCTAAAATACTGTGAATTTTTAAGGACAAAAGGTTATAATTTTTGTAATATGCAGAATAAATAACCCTCCAAAGATATTCAAGTTCTAATGCCATGAACCTGTCCATATATGACATTACTTGGTAGAGGGGAATTGAAGTTGTAAATGAAATTAAGGTCTATTAGCTCTTCTTAAAATAGAGAAATTATTGTAGACTATCCAGAGAAAATCACAAGAGCTTTTTATAAGTGAAAGAGGGAGTCTTAAGAGAAGAGTCAGAGAGTGACACGTGCCTATGTGACACAGTGGAGAGATGTTACTGGCTTTGAAGACAGAGAAAGCAGTTCAAGGGCCATCAAATAAGGGTTGCCTCTAAAAGCTGGAAAAGTTATCAGATTCTTGAATCTACAGAGAACTCAAATTAATTAACAAGAAAAGAGCAAACAACCCTATTTATAACTGGGCAAGAGACTTGAACAGAAAATTCTCTGAAGATGACAGACGAATGCCCAACAAATATATGAAAAAATGCTCATCTTTAATTATCAGAGAAATGCAAATGAAAACTACTCTGAGACATCACCTAACTCCAGGAAGATTAGCCCACATCACAAAGTCCCGAATCTACAGATGTTGGTGTGGATGTGGAAATAAGGGAAAACTTCTATATTGCTGGTGAAATTTCAAACTAGTACAACCTTTAGGGAAAGAAGTATGGAGAATTCTAAAAGAACTAAAAGTCGACCTTCCATTTGATCCTGTAATTCTATTACTAGGTATGTATCTAGAGGAATGAAAATCATTCTACCATAAAGATATATGCACTAGAATATTTTTTGCAGCTGAATTCATAACAGTCAAGTCATGGAAGCAACCCAAATAAATGCCCATCAACCCATGAATGGATTAACAAACTGTGGCATAGGTATACCATGGAGTGCTTACTGTTCAGCCAAAGCAAAATGGAGACTTTACATCTTCTATGTTTACCTGGATGGAGTTGAAACACCTTCATGTTTGTAAAGTATCTCATGAATAGGAAAAAAATATCCAGTGTATTCAATATTAATATGAAACTAAGACATAAGCAATTACACGCCCACACGAATGATAAAAACACAAATATAATCCAGCAAGAGGGAAGGAAAAGGAGGGACAAGGGAGGAGGGAGGGCAATTGGCAGGATCTCACCTAATGTGCACAATGTGAGGGTGTTCGGCACGCCGCCCGGGTGAAGGGCTGTTTTAATTTGAACTTTACCTTGAAAGTGAGAACAATGTAACCTGAAAATTTGTACCCTCATGTAAATTTGAGATAAAATCAATTTTACAGGCTCAGTGCCTGTGGCTCAAGTGGCTAAGGCGCCAGCCACATACACCTGAGCTGGTGGGTTCGAATCCAGCCTGGGCCCGCCAAACAAGAATGATGGCTGCAACCAAAAAATAGCAGGGTGTTGTGGCGGCTGACTGGGGACTACAGGCAGCTGCCACAATACCCGGCTATTGGGCAGAGGCAGGAGAATCGCTTGAGCCCAGGAATTGGAGGTTGCCGTGAGCTGTGATGCTACAGCACTCTAGCCAGGGCCACAGCTTAAGGCTCTGTCTCAAAAAGAAAAAAAAAAAAAAAAAAAAAATCAATTTAAAAAGTTGGAAAAGGAAAATAAGCAGGTTCTTACCTAAAGTTTTGTAAAGGAATATAGTCTTATTGAAACCTTGATTTTACCCAACGAGGCCTGTGTCAGAGTTAAGACCAGCAGAACTATAAGATAATAAATTCCTGCTGTTCTTAAGCCAACAAGTTTGTAATAATTTGCTCTATCAGCAATATAATACTAATGCAAGTGTTTTATTCTTCAAACAGATACCATTATTCTGCTTTCTGTTATGCACTGAGTTGGAAATATGTGCAAGGAACTTCATTTTAAGGTTATGTGCAAAAGACAGACTTTAGTACTTAGCAAACTTGGTACTTATTTGAGTGTTAATTATTGGAATAGGGTACAGCTGTTCTATAGGTGTTATAAGAAAACATCAGAAAGAGCTGGGCATGGTGGCTTACATCTATAATTCCAGTGACTTGGGAGGCTTGATGCAGGAGGATTCCTTGAGCCCAGGAATTCAAGACAATCCTTGGCAACATAGTGAGAACTTCCCACTCTAAAATAGATAAATAAATACAATAAGAAAAATTTACCAGGCGTGGTACAGGAGGTCTCTAGTTTTGGCTACTCAGAAACCTGAGGCAACAGGATGGCTTGAGGCCGTGAGTTCGAGGGTGCAGCCAAGATTGCACCACTATACTTCTGCCTAGATGACAGAACAAGACATCTTGTTTCTTAAAAAAGGAAATCAGAGACTTCCACTTCTTCAGAGACCTCTACTTCTGGACAGCATATAGAAATTCTTTAAAAACAAACAAACAATTGCTCCCATTTTGACAGTAAGAGCAAGCTGTATACATTACACATGCACAATCCTTAAGCTAATTGGAGCGCTCAAGATTGAAATAAACCAAATAGACTAAATTCCAGAAAACTCTTCTTAAAAGGAGAGGTACATGTTTGCTTTCCTGTTCATGGAGCAGTGGTAGAAGAAGATACGTGATATATATGGAGTAAGGCAAAACCAGTCAAGTTTTGAACAAACTTTTAGTGGCTATGATTGGAAGGACATGATGGATTAGATTCCTGAGGAACTCCAGAGTGAGTCTTCCTTGACCTGCCAAAACTTTCTTTCAAACTTTTACTGAATGCAAAGAAGTAATACATTGATGTGTGGAGACAAGGAAAGAGAGATGAGAGAGATAACACCTGAGGTGGGCAAGGCCTCCCCCAAAGACAAGGCAGTGGTCATCTGAAGGCTCAGTCTACGACAGGAAAAATGAGGTAATTCCCTCCAAGGAACGTCAGATCTTCATCAAGTCAACTGTAGCTGATTTCCATAACTTAGCTCAGGGTAAGTATACTGGGAAAAATTCCTTCAAGGCTTCAGGGCATCAAGACCTTTCAAGGTGGATTATCAACTGCAGAAGGTTGAGGGCAGGGAAGATGGGCTGAAGGAATTCCCAGTGAGTACACTACAGTAGCCTTCTGGAGACTGTGAAACGGTTGAAATTGAACTTCTTACCCAATCAACTGACCTGAGAGAATAGTCATATCCAATTTTGTGGTTAAATTGTATTATTTCAGTTTCTATTGTTCTTTCACATACAAGGTCTGGAATAAACATTTAAAAAACAGGAAGAAGGAAAATGACCTATGACCAACCGAGGAGATGTTTCATATACATAGACACAGAGATGGCTCAAATGCTTTCATTATTTTTTTTTTTTTAATTTTTAAAATTATTTTTCAATTTTTTTTTTTTTTTTAGACAGAGTCTCACTTTGTCACCCTTAGTAAAGTGCCATGGTGTCATAGCTCACAGCAACCTCAAACCCGGGCTAAAGCTTCAGCCTCCTGAGTAGCTGGGACTACAGGCTTCTGACACAGCACCAGGCTACTTTTAGAGACAGAATCTCTCTCTTGCTCAAGCTGATCTGCAACTCCTGAGCACAGGCAATCTGCCTGCCTTGGCCTCCCAGAGTGCTAGGATTACAGGCATGAGCCACTGTGCCCAGCTTTGTCAATTATTTTTAAATAACTAGAAGAAGTAGATGAAAGAATCTGGTACCAAAGGAGGTTTACAAGTGTGAACAGGTATACAAATTCACCAAAGAGATGAAAAATAGAAAAACTGGAAATCTGTAAACCATAGAACTGTAAATTATAAAATTTCACAAGAAATGGAAACTAGTAAAAAAAAAAAAAAAAAAAAAAAAAAAGATGCAATACCGTGAGTGAAGAACTCACTCAATGGGCTTAAACTCAAAGCTCTTTCTCTGCACAGCTGAGAAAAAAATGAGTGCTTTGGAAAGAAAACAACAGAAATTATCTAAATCAAATATGAACCCTAAAAAATGGAGCAGAGAACCCAATACGTCTGGCAAAATATTCATGTTCTTGTATCAACCGGTCTGTGAAACTAGCGTATGATGCCCCATGATCATATTAATGTACACAGCTATGATTTAATAAAAAAAATATATATTCATGTTCACAGAATCTAAGAACAAGTATAGGGAACAAATGTAGCAGAAGGACTATCAGAAGAAGTTATTACTAAGAACACATCAAAATTTATTAAATACATAAACCCACAGATTCAAGAAAGTCAGAAAAACCTCAGAAAGCAAAATACAAGGAAAGCACACCTAGGCATATAATCATAAAAATTCTGAAAACCAAAAATATAGAGAGTATCTTAGAATAACCACACACACACACACACACACACACACACCTATCTCCAGGAAAGTGATGAGAAGGAGTATGAGATATTTCTTATAAGAAAACAATAAAAGCCAGAAGAAACTGAAGTGGTATATTCAAAGTATTGACATTTTTTTAAATAAAAAAACATTAAAAGGGAGCATCATAAAGAAAATTATATATTCAGAGAAAAAAATGCATGGTATTCTTCTCCAGTAAACTTGTATCATAGAAAATGCTAAAATAAATTACTGTAGTCTGAATGGAAATGTACTTGATAGAAAACCACTCCACAGGAAGGAATAAAGAAAATTATAAATGGTAAATGTGTAGATGCATTTTAAAATTATCTTTATTTCACTCATAGTAAGCAAGAAGAATAAAATAATAAAAGAGCAACAAATAATCAGAAAAATAGATAACAGATAAACAATTGAGAAGATCAATGAAACCAAACATTAGTTATTTTAAAAAAGACTGATAAAATTAATCAACCCCTAACAAATCAGACCAAGAAAATAAAAGAGGTCACACCAATTACTAATAAGTATCAAGAATAAAAAAAGATATCACTACGGATTCTGAGACATTAAAAATACAATGAGGGATTTCATAAATAACATTATGTCAATAAATGTAACAACTTAGATGAAATGAATAAATTACTTAGAAGAATACAACTTAACAAAACTGGATAAGGGAGAATGAAAAATTATAGCATTCAAGCATGCCACAAAAATGGAATTCATAATTGAAATCCTTTATGTTAGTACAATCGAGGCTCATAAACCTTTACTAGTAAATTGTTTTAAACAGTAATTTTTTTTAAGCATAAAACAAAGTTTATTGAGGAAGAGAAAGATAACTTTACAGAATAAGAATGCAAAGCAGGTTACGTTCACCATAAATAGCAAATGGGCCTCCACTGCCAAGGCAGTTGGGCAAAGAGGCAAGGGTTATGGCTGGTGGTGGTTCTCTTTTGTACCTCCTGGGTCAGGCCTACTTCGTAGTTCAGAGGTCATTTTGTAACCAGAGTTGTACTATGCCTACTGACCTCCCATGCTCCTGAGAACCCATTGTGGGGGTGTTGACCTGATGATAATTAGTCTTAAGGCTGTTCTAAGTCACCTTCAAAACTCTGTTGTACCTATTATTAGTCTAGAGAGTCTTCTATATCTGTTTGCAGTTGGCATATTAAGTTCTGATTGGTAGTTTGGTAGGATGGTCCCTCCTCCCCAGGTGTGAGCAATTGCTTGCAACAAAATTACGGTGGGAGGCTCCAAGATAGAGGCCTGGGGGCTGTACTAAACAGTACATTATTTTAAATCTCATGTAAAAACTATCATAAATTAGAGGAGAAGTGAACAATTCCCAACTCATTCTATGAGGACAGCATAATCTTGGAATCAAGATCTGACTATTCTACTTCTAGGTATTTGAAAATATACATTCACATAAAGACTTCTACTTCATAAAACAATTTTCCAAGAAGGTTTATTCATAATAAAAAAAACTTGAAACAACTCAAATATTTACCAACAGATGAATGAATATCAGAAAAAAATGTGTTATATTTATTCAACAAAAATGCTACTCAGCAACTGAAAGGAATGAACTACTCGTTCTAACAACAACAGGGATGATAATAATATCATGTTGAACAAAAGAGGCCAGACATTAAAAAGGTATGACTATGATTTTACAAGTTCTAAAACACACAACACTAATCTATTGTGATAGAAAGTAGAAGGTTGTTGATTACAGAAGTGGAACATGGTGATAGCAAGGTCTGCCTGAAAAAGGACATGAAGTAACATTATGTAGTAATAAGAATTTTTTGCATTGTGCTTTTTGTGATGGTTACATGGACGTATGAAATTGCCAAAACTCATCAAACTAAGTAAAATTTATCTATATTTACTACATTACTACTTGGCAACTAAAAGAAATAAAGTACTAGCTTAATTTTATCTGTATTATACCCCAATTTGAAGAAAAGGCCTTCAAAAATTCAAAACACCAAGACTCTTTGGGTAATATAAAGCTGAACTGTGGGGTCCTTAAAATTGGGCAAAGGGGCAGGAAATTTAATTCTTTTGGAAAACCTCTATCAATGTCTTATAATTATCTGTATTTAAATTTATTGGTGATTTAATACAGAATGTCTACATATTTATAAGTTCCAAGCTTTTAGTGAGTAACTTTTCTAGATTTCTGAGTATAATATCAAATCAAGGGAACAACTGTACACCAAAAGCTCTCACAAAATTCCTTGTATTGGCTTGGTGCCCGTAGCACAGTGGTTACGGCGCCAGCCACATACACCGAAGCTGGAAGGTTTGAATCCAGCCTGGGCCAATTAAACAATGACAACTGTAACAAAAAAAAAATAGCTGGGCGTTGTGGTGGGCACCTGTGGTCCCAGCTACTTGGGAGGCTGAGGCAAGAGAATCGCTTAAGCCCAAGAGTTTGAGGCTGCTGTGAGCTGTGACGCCACCACACTCTACCCAGGGTGACAGCTTGAGACTGTCTCAAAAAAAAAAAAAAAAAAATCCTTGTATTGTATTAGTCTCTGAATAAATATCATTATTAGCATCCCAAGGGTAAAATCCAAAGGCAATTTTAATTGTAGTATATGCAGATGATACATTTTTGTTTTAAATTCATAAAGGAACATATATGTGCTAATTTTGTTTTATTTTAGCTTAATATAAGGTACAAATGATTGGGTTATAGTATTTGCATTCGTTACATAAGGTCTTTGTCGTGGTTGTGCCCCTCCCCCAGGAGGTGTGCCATATACCCTTACATGGTGCCCATTAGGTGAAAGCAAACCAATCCCTTTCTTTCTGTCCCTCTTCCCTCCCCTTCCTCCCCCTCCCCTCAACTTGAATTAAATTGAGTTTTTCTCTTGTGTGGGCCTGTATAAGTACATCTACTGACTTCATATTAGTATTGAATGCATTGGATACTTGCTTTTCCATCCTTGTAAAGCTTTTGCACAGCTAAGGACACAATAACTAAAGCAAATAGACAACCTTCAGAATGGGAAAATATATTTGCATGTTAAAAATCTGACAAAGGGTTGATAACTAGAATCTAGAGAGGAATCAAGATAACCAACAAAAAAAGAGCAAACAATCCCATCTATGGCTGTGCAAGAGACTTGAATATAACCTTCTCTAAAGAAGACAAATGACTAGAAAACACATGAAAAAAATGCTCATCGTCCCTAACCATTACAGAAATATAAATCAAAACCATTTTGAAATATCACCTACCCCCCAGTGAGAGTACCCATATCATAAACTCCCAAAGCTGTAGATGCTGGCATGGATGTGGAGAGAAGAGAACACTTTTTACACTGCTGGTGAGATTGCAAACTAGGATAGCCTCCTCAGGAAAAAATATGGAGAATCCTTAAAGATCTCAAAATAGACCTTGCATTTGATTCTGCAATGCCATTACTAGATATCTACACAGAAGGGAAAACAAATCACTTTATCATAGGGACATTTGCACTGGATTGTTTATAGCAGCTCAATTTATAATCATCAAGATGTGGAAACAACCTAAATGCCCATCAACTCAGGAATGCTAAATTTTTTTTAAGTATACTAAAATATATACATTGCAAAGTGAATCTCTCCCTTTCTTAGTGATACTTTCTAAAAAAATCATTTTCCAAGAGTGATTAGCTTTAAAAATTTGGGTGTATTATTTCAGACCTTGACTATGAATACAAACTGTTAGGATTATCCTTTAAGTAAAGTAGAAAACAGGCATTTTTAAAAAGTATGTCAGCTAAAAACAAGGGTTTGCTCTTGACCTTCCAAACATGCAACAATAACAAAAACCACAAAGGCTATCCTTGTCTAAAATTTACTTCACTTTCACAATTATGCCCTGATTGGCTAAAGGGAAATGCTTAGCTAAGCTGGGAGCCACTATAGATTTATAATGAATTAAAACAAAAGAAGCACTGCTTTCAAGAAGTGTGCATTCTCATTAGGGCAGATTAGTAAGAAATGACTGATCCAGAGAAATAAGTTAAATACCAGAGATGAAGAATCAAGTTATCTTAACTCACTTTGGAAATCTCAGCCAATAGATATATCACTGAAGTCTAATAACAAAGTTTCTGGAGTATTCTTTGAGGATTAATGAAGTCCAGTCAGCAGTACTGACTGTTCAAATACAGGCACATGGATGAGTGGTCAACCACCTGTCACCTGGTTGCCATGAAGTTGCTAGTACACGTTTATGAACATGGTTGACAAATCAGTGAAGTTACTTATATAAATATGTAGAGATTTTGGTGATTCATAAGGCTTGACCTGAAATATCCACTTAGCTTTTGTGTAATTTTGTAGCTTGCTTAGATTGTACGATAAAATATTGCACAAAATAAGAACCTCTCTCTGTTGGCTATCGTGACTGTGTGACAAGTTACCACAAAATTTGGCAGCTTAAAACAATTATAAGAAAGCACTCATGGATTCTTTGTTCAGGAATTCAGATGAAGTCCAGTGAGAATGGTTTGTCTGTGTTCCAAATTGCCTAGGGCCTTACAGAGGGAGACTTCACAGTGGAGTTGAGTCAAAAAGGCTGAGGACTGAAATTATCTGGAAGTCCTCACTTCCATTAATGCTGTTGGCTGCTGGCTGTGGGCTGGAACTTTTTTCTGCTGCGTCTGTTGACTGAAATACATTACCAGAGCCTTTTATGTCTAGTGGGCTTCCTTGGAGCATGCTCAACTCTGGGTAGTCATATTTCTTAATGACAGTTCCAACCTCCAAAAATAAATGTTCCATTGAGCATAGCAGAAAGAACATTGTTCTTAATTACCTAGCCCCAAAAGTCATGAGGTGTCACATCCACTACATTCTACTTTTTATAACCAAGACGCTAAGTCCAGCACAGATTCAGGGGGACAAGATGTATATCTCATTTCTTGATGCGAGATGTGTAAATAAATGTCTCACAAAACACAAATTAGGGAAACTTTTCATTACAATGAGAAAGACAATTTAAATAAAAGGCTGTTTTGGTGAGAAAATTAAATTATGTAACAAAGGAGTAAAATGGAAAAGATAGTCCCCAGGTAACGGGCACAAAGAAAGGGTATATGGCATACCTCCTGGGTAAAGGACTCAACTACAACTCAGGCTTTACCTTACAAACACAATGTAACCTAATTGAATGTGCCCTTCCGTTAATCTGCAATTTAAAAATAAATTAATTAACTAAAAGGACGTATGTTAAAGTAGAGCAGTCTTAGTTCAACTACTGTGAAATTACTTTTGCACATATCCCACCAGTCAATGCAAATTCCTATATTTTTGTAGGAAAACATGTATGTTCCAAAACCAGGCTTCATCCCATTGTCAATCCCAGTGAGAGTTTGGCAGCCATCACTAAGACATCTAACATCACCCATTGTGACATTTTGATGTGTAAAGTTTGGGAAAATTAAAAATCTTCTCAACTGGAAATTTCTTTAAGGTGTTGATATTTTATTTTTGCCGTTATAAAAAGCTACAGAAATTGCCAGTATCTCATAATGTGAATTTTCCAGTTGCGGAGTGTTTATGCTTTTCTTTTCTTTTGCTTTGTTTTTGAAATTCTTAGAGTGCCTGGAAACATACTGTGCCTTGTGAGTTATTGAAAAAAAAAGGCATAAGAGATGCTGTGTACCCACAAAATCTATATAGTTTATGAGAAGAGAAAATAAATACATAAAAAATTGCTGTCTCTAAGCAAGGATAACATGAGATTGCCAAGTCTTCATCAGAGATAATGACATTTGCATTTGGTAAACTTCCTTCAAAGTGCTAAACCTTCTTAAATTCACACAATTGCAGATGAAAACTAACCAAATAATTACTACACAGATTCTTCTGATGTCAAGGGTAATAAGCAGATATAAAATAACTGAATTCATAATAAGTTGTCCCCTTTTTAGCAACCAGTTAATAATTTTTCTAAGTTGTATTAAATGCTTTTTATTGTCTTTAAATTAACACACATGATATAATTTAAACTTATCCTTAAGTAAGTCAAATATCATAACATGCTTTAAGCTCTGGTACCCTTACCAGAAACAAAAGTCATGGTATTACCTGTACTTAATTCAGATGGACTCAATCTATTGCTCTTATATTTTTATATTTTGTATTTTGGTCTGTGTGTCTGCATAGAGGGGGAAAAGTGGTGGGGATGGAGTTTCTGCATATTAAAAAAAAAAAAAAAACACTAGCATTTCCATCACCTAGATTCACTGATTAACACTGTGCCACTAATTAGCACAACTGTGTTTAGTTTCTCTTTCTCCAGGCATAAACATGGTTTCCGGGCTGTTAATCTATTACCCAGACTGGAGTCATATTGTACCATTATAGCTCACTGCAGCCTTGAACTTCTAGGCTCAAACAACGTTCACACCACAGCCTCTCAAGTAGTAGCTGGGACTACGGATGTGCACCACCATGCTGGGTTAATTTTTAATTAATTAATTAATTTATTTATTTTTAGAGACAGTGATCTGACTATGTTGCCCAGGATGGTGTCTTAAACTCCTGGCTGCAAGTGACCCTCCCTCAAAATTCTATACCTGGTAGCCGGGCATTGTGGCGGGCACCTGTTGTCCCAGCTACTTGGGAGGCTGAGGCAAGAGAATCACTTAAGCCCAAGAGTTGGAGGTTGCTGTGAGCTGTAACGCCATGGCACGCTACCAAGGGTGCCAGCTTGAGACTCTGTCTCCAAAAAAAAAAACAAAAAAAAGTCTATACCTGGGACAGTGCAAATTGTACCCCATAAATGCATTAATGTATACCTCATCTGTGTGTTTATGACTTAATAAAAAAAAAGTGAAATTTTTTTTTTTTTTTTGAGAAAGAGTCTCACTATGTCACCCTCTGTACAGTGTTGTGACACACTGTTAGAGCTCACAGCAACCTCTAACTCTTGGGTCACTGTTGCCTTAATTCCAGCTGCACACATCAATGTATACTCCGGGTTAATACAAAAAACTCCTCTAAGCATTTCTCCTATGAAGTCATAATGATGTTACAATTTCTTAGTAGGAGCCATACGTGGGGCATCATAGAAAGAAAGGACCCTCCTATGGCATGATGGAACAGCGGTATTGGTAGAAAGACACAGGGTGGAGCTCTGCCCCAGCCATACACATAGCATCGATGGTCCCAGAAAATTTACTTCCTTGGACTGTTAAAACAGGTACCTCAAAGACTTTGTCCTTACACCAGCTAATGAAGCTCTGCAATCCCCCTGCTGCTCATCTGTGATCTAGAGGGCTTCCATTTCCTCTGATTGCTGATTGGCTGCTTTTCACCTGCAGCCTGAAAAGTTACTTCCTGCTTATCCAGTTGGCTACACACTAGCTCTGACCTGGGCAAACCAGCAAGCTTCTGTGCTGTTAAGTGGATTAAACTACATCTTCACCCACAAGACCTGAAACCCAGCCTTGCAATGGAACCTTCTAAGTTTCTTCTTCCTTTGCACATTGTCCTTCAGCCAAAGAGTATCAAATAGGGTTTCTGTACAACTTACAATCCCTTTTTAATCAAAGTTCTTTTTATTAGACACTTCTTCTTTAACTCACACTGTGGCTTCTGTATCTTGATTGAGCTCAGACTGATGTAGAGATGCTCATTACAGTGAGTACCATTGTTTCTGGGCTCTTTCAGTGGGCAAAGACAGATTATGCAAATAAGAAATTCACTGTTACCTCTAATTCAAATGCAACCCCACTGACTGTTCATTTTTCCCCATTTCACAGTTGTTTCTTCCTTTTGCCACAGTAATAAACTTGATCCACAGTAACATCAACACATTAATCCATTTGCACTGATATTCATAGTATATTTATTACATCATCCTATGATACACATAATATTATTCAGAATCATTAAGTCAATACCATTAACACCAATACAATTATTATTTAAGATTCAATATTTATTTGTAGATTTTCGTCCTTAAAATATGTACAGCAAGTATTTCATCACAGTCCCAGATACAAAAAAATGAATTTATTAATGTTTTCGTGTGGTTATGCACAGAATCAGTCTTATACAGAGTTTAGGTCCATTTACTTAAGTTTTCAAGTTTTAGGTTTGCTTAATTCCTTTTTTGGTCTCTCTGAAATGTAAAATATTCATTGGTTCCAAGTGGATTCTACTTTTTAAAGTCTTTCTAACTCTCCATCCTCCCTCTATTACGCCATCCCTAATAGCTCCTTTATCCCCTCAAACATTATAATTTTGACTTTTAATATTCTTCCTTCCAGAAAACATAATGTTCCAAACTTGTGAAAACAGAAGGTGAAGTTTAAGGAAATAGGCTTTACCTGAGAGCCTGAGGCGTTATTCTCCAAATGGCTTGTTTTTAAAGCCTATTATTTGTGAAGCAATTTCTTTAACACAGAAAGTTCTTCAAATATCTCTGTGTCTTATTCAAAATCATTGAGATCCCAAGAAGAGTGTCAACACGTGAAATATTGGCATACTGCACTGTGATTTATTCAAGGATTATGATTTTTACTAAGATGGTGAACAAAGTAGCTTATGAAGAATTATCTAAAAACCTAGAAAATCATTATTTTAAAAATAATTTGCATTAAATGCTACATACTGTTTATATCAATGAAGTACTACACAGACACAAATACTCTTCCATGGTAGAGTGCATAATTTTTGTTTGTGTGGGTAGAGTATTAAAATGTTTTGAAAGGATATGAACATTTTACATATGTTTAAAAATTAGATTAAATGAAAAATACAAAAAGTCAAGCCATAAAATAACAATAAATAATCAATAATAATACAAAAATAATTATTTTGTAATAATGACTCAAATGTTTGACATAAAAACAATATAAAATCCACCAATTCACATTTATATATAAAAATGATGAAAGTATATCTGTATGGTGTGAGCATGTCTACTCATAAATAAGAACACATTCATACCAATACATCCATTCAATCTAAAGTATGACATATATTTGCTGATTTTTTTCTTTGTGTTAAGTTTGCAGCATTGGTTAATAAATCCAGAGTTTTATAAATATTTATGATATGTAAGGCCTTCCCAGAAGTATGTTATGTTTTGAAAAGAATAGGAAAAAATTTTGCAATGTATGTTTGATTAGGCAAAGGAGATTACATTTTATAAGAGAAATGACAAGCAAATTGGTTTGATAACACTTATAAAATCATCAAAATATCATGAGGTAGTGTGATTTATAAGTGTTATACAAATCATTTAAATATTTTGTTTACCAAATTCTGAAGATCTAGTTCTTTTATTTACTCCTTTTTGTATGTTTTAATATGGTTTTTTTTGAAATACAATGTTCATTTCTTGTCTGGTATTATAATTAATTTCTTTTAAATGTAAATATGTACTTTTTAATATGCAATAAAATATATGTAAAAATTTACGTATTATAGTAAAATAAATACCCAAATACACTATCCACTTAAGAACTATTAAGATCCTGCTTTTATCTCTAGGCCCTGTTTCATATCTTCATCCTGCCTCCTTGTGAGAGGTAACCACTATTATAAATTTTGTGTTAATATCTCCCTTGTTTGTAGAATATAATCATAGTCTCATATTAATTGATACCTTTACTCTTCTTCCAAACAATTAAAAAAAAAATCCCTAGAACATTTTAATGTCATCAAGCCATCTTACTTACTTTATTGTTCATTTTGATTCTGTTTGGGGTTTTTTGTTGTTGGTTTGTTTGTTTTCGAGAGTCTCACTTTGGTGCCTTTGGTAGAGTGTCATGGCATCACAGTTCACAGCAACCTCAAACTCTCGGGCTCAAGTGATTCTCTGGCCTCAGCCTCCCAAGACCTGAGACTACAGGCGCCTGCCACAAGGCCCAGCTATTTTTTTTTTTTTTTATTGTTGGGGATTCATTGAGGGTACAATAAGCCAGGTCACACTGATTGCATTTGTTAGGTAAAGTCCCTCTTGCAATCACGCCTTGCCCCCAGAAGGTGTGGCACACACCAGAGCCCCACCCCCTCCCTCCTTCCCTCTTTCTGCTTTTCCTTTGCCCCCCCATAACCTTAATTGTCATTAATTGTCCTCATATCAAAATTGAGTACATAGGATTCATGCTTCTCCATTCTTGTGATGTTTACTAAGAATAATGTCTTCCACTTCCATCCAGGTTAATACAAAGGATGTAAAGTCTCCATTTTTTTTTAATAGCTGAATAGTATTTCATGTTGTACATATGCCACAGCTTGTTAATCCATTCCTGGGTTGGTGGGCATTTAGGCTGTTTCCACATTTTGGCGATTGTAAATTGAGCTGCAATAAACAGTCTAGTACAAGTGTCCTTATGATAAAAGGATTTTTTTCCTTCTG